>JAHPZR010014487.1:0-5000 GCA_019787425.1 Platygyra sinensis | reverse complement strand
GCTTGTCAACCAAAGATTCAAAGACTCCGGTGTCATATTGACAATGTTCGTGTCCAAAGCTTGAACTTTATCGAGTTCCACGTGGAAGCCTGCTTCTTCCTTGCTTGGGTCTTTATTCTTTCTTGAAGCTTGCCACTCGGCAAATATTTTCAACGACCATTTAGTTACATATCGTGTGGATCTAGGAACAGATTTTTCTAGAAATTTTCTTTCTTCCTCTTCACTTTTAGAATTTCTAAAAGCTCTTTTTGGAGGCATTACAAATGACCACGACTCTTCTAAGGAAATAATGAGGACTGAGGCAAAAAGCTTCGACTCAAAAAGCTCTCGACGAAAACAACAGAATTTTTGTCGATTGAAATGCACGCGTTTTCTCGGGTTTTGGAAGCCGCACAACAATTCGCATGCACGTGTTTTCTCGGGTTTTTGAAACAGTAGAAAAATTCGCGTGCACGTGTTTTCTCGGGTTTTTGAAACAGTAGAAAAATTCGCAGGTAGGTGTTATCGCGGATTTTTGAAGCCGTTCAAAACACTCGCAGCACGTGTTTTATCGGGTTTAAAAACACTCGGCTACGCCTCGTGTTTTTAAACCCGATAAAACATTGCTGCTCGTGTTTTAAACAGTACTTTACGACTGCATAATTAACTTTTGGTTTTCTGGTGCACAAAAAGGGCGAATTCCAGATGTGATGCCTTCGCAAACGCTTTGAGGTGTCAAGAATACAGGACAAGGTTTTAAGGTGGTAAAATTGAAAAACTTTTTGTCAGGAGAGACAAGGGCCCGGACACCGTAGAAACTCGTACCTGCGGGGCTCGCCATCCACGCCGATCACCAATGGCGTTGGAAATAGTTATCGTGTGTCACACCGCAAAATAAAACAAGTAACGTAAAATCTAACATAAACTCAAAATTTAGTAACTAACGCAAAATAAAAAGTTAACGCAAAGTGTAACTAATTTTTAACGCAAATAGTAACAACGCAATGACAAGTTAATAAAAATTCTGGAGAGGAACTCCATCCTTGTACCAGCTTGTACGTCCGAGGGTTAAGTCATGTGATTGTGCCTTTGGATATGTTGTGTATTTGAAGTTGTTTCCTTAGCGTTAGAAGATACCAGGTTGAGAAGAACACTAATATATCTGATTTTCCTCGTTTATATATTAAGACCAGAGTTGTTTCATTTGCGTCTTTACACTTCATGTTACAGAAATTAAAACATTACAATTCAATTACAATTCAAGTTAAAGAAGTCGTTACATTTTGCGTCAAAAGTTTTTACAATTCGAGTTAAGGTTACATTTCTCGTTACTTGTCTTATTTTGTGGAATAAAAACGTATACAAAGCCGCCTACCATAAATGTTGGATCCAGCTCTGAAAAATAAACTCAACTAAGCTTCCTGATATAATTGAGGTGTGATCGTTCCGTTGGCTGTTAAGTTCAGTTCAAGATTAGTTCTTTATAACAGTAGAATATACGAAGCATTTTCATTCTTTAAAGAAAGATTGTTTTTGCGTCCGAGATGAGTACGCGTTTAACAAGGTTGAGAAAAAAAAAAACGTGATATGTTATTAGTGACCTATTTGTGAGAGCTTAATTGTGAACAATTACCCAAGTGTCAGGTTACTGGAAAACTTTTCAATCTGATTGGCTACAAATGCCCTCAGACTGTGCCTGCAGTGCTGTTTTGTGATTATAGTCCAACAAAACAGAAAATATATCCCTTTTGGTGAAACTAATTGCGTATTTGAATATCCACTGCGTTATGCCAAATAGCTAACCCTACACACTCTTGTTTTCTATCGGTCTCATCGGCGAGAGTGAAGCAAAAAAAATCAACTATCAGCTGATAAATACCCATCACAAGCATTCTCAATGTCATAACAAGGGAGATACCCATTGACATGAAACGACGCATGTTCAGTTCAAGACTATCAGCTTAGCTTGCAAAATCAAATATTTTGTTAAGGAGACTTACTTTTACTTTGCAAACTCAAATGTAACTTTATCTCCAATCAGCAAAAACGGTGCCCAGTCGCAGACCATGTTAAAGCCGTTACATCTCATCCATTTCATGGCCTGGTGAAGAGATTCACTGGCACTCTCCCCACGAACAAGATGCTCGTAGAAACGACACATCAGCTGCTCTGTTGCTATGTCACTTATGGCCCATAGAGCCACCAAAACGGACCGTGCACCGGGTCCTAAGAACGCTCGAGCGATTCCATTAACTCCTTCGGCTCTAATCTGTCCACGACCACTATGACAACAGCTAAGTGCCACCAGTTTAGCTCGAAGTTGAACTTGTGCAATGTCAGACATCGTCAAAAGGTAATCGTCTTCTTCTGGAATCGTGTTACGAAGGCGTTCAGCCGAAAGGGCAATTTCTCCTCTTTCGGCATCACCATGTGCTGCAAAATGTATCAAACTCACTGAATGTAACCTTTCAAGGACAGCCTGGTTTGTTGCTTGTTGTCCTAACAAAGGTTGAACACCCAACAGTTTTCCAATCGTGACTGCTTCATTTCCTGCACAGCGTAATCTTGAAAAGGAAGTTACTTTCCCTTTGTAATACACAATAGCAACATCAGGATCTCGTACTATCAGTGCACCTGTCTGACTATGATAGTCAGCGCGCCTGTCCTGAATGAGCTTGAGAGTTGTCACAGAAGGGACTATGCGGATCCTAAAGTTCTCTGATAAATATTTCCCACCTTTATTCGTTAGAGCTGCAAATGGAACTTGGTTTAATGAGCGATCAGGAACAACAATGATCTCCGGCTCCTCAAGTAGATCAGCTAGCGGACTGATCAACATTCTATAATACAAAGACAGGTCCCATTCAGAGTTTTGACTTTCTTCATCGTCTACCTCTACAAGTCTCAGGGCTGCGAAGCTCTCAACGTAATTTAAAGATCGATCTTTGAATTCTTGATCGCCTAAAATACCAAAACTTCGAAAGCATTTAGCGAAGAAATTATCTAACTTGCCAACCAGACTGGCACCAACTATTTTCTCATCAACTATTGTTGTTCGGAAATGAATGATTCCACTTGTCTTGAGAACTCAGAAAAAAACAGATTATAAGCATTGTAAGAAATGTACAAACAAGAAGAGTTACTTTCTTGTTTCATGATATTTTCAATACCACTCCACGTTTGTGGATCAGCTGAAATTTGGCTTTCAGCAGAATACTGAGACGACATCAAGTCTGCTAACGCTCTAGCTCGTGCCAGCTCTAAAACATAAAGGCCATGGTTCGGATTCGCCGCAAAACAGAAGAATGCACTAAGATCTCGGTAGGGAAAAACACGAACGTCTGAAGACGATACCTTAAAATCGTCGTTGTTCTTTTAAGAAATTTCGTAAAGATTCTCTTTCGTTCACACTAAGAAACAGACAATCAAACGCTTCTTGAACCTTGTTTTGACCTAGCTTTACTCTTGTGAGAAGACAGAGAATTTCGAACTCCCTTTTTAAGTCTTTAATATCTCGAGTAATTGACAGGGCCAGCTCGGTATAACCTTCAGCCGTAACATATTCAAGAAAAGAAAAGGTTCGGGATCACTTGCGGTCCAGTTTGGGGATCATTTGCGTTCGGAGATCATTTGCAGCGCTGTACACTACTGATTTGCGTCAATACGGCTCGATGTGACTCTTATTCAATTTTTTTTTCTGTGATTTATACCTGTTTACTTATTCCCGAAAAGTGGGCATCATATGATAGTTTTTCATTCAGCTCATTGTGTAACCTATGTCCATTCCCTCAAAAAAAAATAAAAAAATATGGGAGAGAGAAACTGCCCTAGGAGAAGTTTCAGGTCTTTTGGTAATTAGTAACAGCCTCAACGTTCACTGACAACTGACAAATGACACAAGATTAAACTGATAACTGACATTTGCGCTCCTCCCATCCCCATCCCCCATTCAGACCCACTTCAACACAAAGGCTTTTAACTCCTGCCAGAAATTCAAGTTGTGCTGATGCTTGCAGTGTGGTCAAACCGCGGAGAGATAGAGTGTGAGCATTATTTTTAAATGATAGTTTCAGTTTTAGCTGCATACAGTGCATAGATTCCTTGTGGCTACAGTCATGCCTGCTCTGGTCCATTAACTGTGAGTGGGACAATGTGCGCAACACCCAGCCTTGTTCACAAGTAGTTTATTGATTTTTGTTTGTCGGCTTTCCCGCGTCCTTTCTCATGTCTACTCCGTGATTGTTAATCTATGAGCTCAGTGCTGTTCTTCCCAGTTCTACTGCACTGTTTATACCCGCATTAACGTTCTCCATAAACATTATACAAGTTACTGCAATGGTCCAGACCTCACACCAGTCCACGCATGCAGTGGTGACCACAACCACAAGCAAATAAGGACAGATTCAACACAGGTAACATTAACTTACATTTTAATATATTGAACCTTAAATGAATATATTGGCAGAAATTTTAGTTACAAGCAAGATATGTAATAGTCTCAAATTCAGCTTTTTGTCTTTGCTAATTATGTCAAAAGCCAACTGGTTAGGCAACCAGCAGCTAGCAATGTTAACATGATTAATGTGCCTCCATTTTTAATACTGCTTCCGAGTTCAGTTTCTAGCATCGTACACAACTAGCACATCCAGGCATGGGTACATGTTTCAATTATTTCATAACTTAACTTGTTTATGTTTAAATAACCGTCCTTGATAAGAACTGCTGAGACAAAAAAAATCTAACAAGGGCTAGCTACCTTTCTATTTTCCCGCCGCATCTCTTTTCATCTAAAAATTACTTCTCGTGTATTACCAACATTTTAAACAACATTGAACGGATATGGGTTAACAAGTGGAAAGGTACAATGCTTAGAATTTTGTTGTTTCTAGTATTTGACTAAAGTTGGTTATCTCAACGAATCTGTCTAAGATTGAAGTCTGGATTACATGCATATACAGTCATTTTTCTTTTTTTTATTTTTAAAGTTAAATATGGCCTTTTAAACTTAAAGTTCTCGTCCA
>JAHPZR010014478.1:0-22175 GCA_019787425.1 Platygyra sinensis | reverse complement strand
CATTCAAACTCATGGCCAATACCATGCTTAAAAAAACGCAGCGTATCGGATCTGAAAAGACCTACGGTCCGAAAATTTTTACTTTTCGAGACACCAATAGTGACGCTTTGGTCTTCTTGCACTCCGAAACACGTGATTGTGGCAACGCGTGTTTCGGGAGCGCAAGCGAGTTTCAAGGTACGGAACTTGATATAAGTGAACAGGGTCATTTTGCAAATTTATGTGCGTTGGCTCTTGGCTGGCGTTACATATCTTCGCTACACTGTGCTGACGAGCTCCAACAAGAGCGAAACAGCTGTCCACAGTTGCGATCCTGCTTTATCGGTTCTGGTCATGTTGGTGTCTCGAAACGTTTTTCACGTAGTATCAGGCCTTGCAGTGTTATTGCCTTTATACACATATTTTTTTGGCTGATCAGATCTCTTGTAGATCCTACGTTGGCAGCGTTTATCGTATGCGGTCCCTTGCAGTTTATAGTCTCTCAAGTGTACAGCTCATTCGAGGTCACCTGTTTTTTTTTGAAGTTGACTGCTGACAAGTGCTGGTTTTTCGGTTGAATTGCGAGCTCATGTCAGGTTAACTTGTTGAAAACAGGGCAGGATTGTTCGGAAGCCCAGGATTAAAATTTATTCGAATTATAACTTTTTCTTCTATATCAAATATTTTTTGCTGCTTTTGATTTGAGTATATGGTGATTATGAAACTCAACACAGAAAGTCACACAGTAAACAGTAAACCTCACCGCAAAGTTACAAAACTCAAATCAACATTCTACCTTTTCCTGGGTTAGCTCAATCGGGCACTGAACAACTCGGTCAAGGAGCTACGCTTTTAGGCTGGCCTAAATCTATATATTATTGTTCATCTCGCTCGTGCATTTGGTTAGGATATATCCATCAAAGATTTGGAATTTTGTTTGGCAAAATAACAGATGAAGGTTGGTTGTACCCAGTAATACTTTGCTTAGGCCTTTTACTTAAGTTTACGTTAATAGTGAGTATTTCAATCATTATTACTAGGCTTATTTCTTCGTTTATTTTATCTGTTATATTTGTTAAGCATTTTCAATTAAAAATTAGGTTGTAAGCTCAAATATTTTGACTTGAATTGCATTTTATGGGTACTTATTTTTGTAGCAAACTGGTGACATAAAACTTAACATCTTGTGAAAAATAAATTGTGCGGAGACTAGAATCTTGTTTGTGGTGTCTCCAATAGAGCTAATTACCAAAAACGACTTGTCACAGATATTTAATCAGGAATTGTGTTGAAGTTATAATCATGCCATCATGTACCTTACATGATTCCTGCAAACAATTATCTTTGGTACATGTGCCCCAGTGTGTCCTGGCCTCTCCTACGTCTTGCGGCAGGAGTTCACCAGGCTCATCAGCGCCTTATTAAAGGGATATTGCAAGAAGGGAGAGGAGGCAACCCCCTGCTTCCCCGCCCCCCATCATTAGTTTTGGAAATAAACTAAGATCCCTTGATCTGTCACAACTTTGCTAACTTATGAGGCCTGGCCAGGGGTTTTGGGCATGTTGTATAGAGGGCCATTAGAATTTGGGTATGTGGTAGTTTTTGTCACAATTCGGGTATATAAAGTATCTATATTTTCCTGGATTTTAGGCATTTGGTACATAGACATGAGTAAATGATATTCTGATTGTTATCTTATGGGGTATATTGGTATCCCACTGCCCCTAGACTTATTTTAAGGTGTGTGTATGGAATTAATGTGACTTAATGTAAAGATGACTTAATCGTACTTAAGGCGATTTAAGGCAACTTAAAAGTTGCCTTAAATCGCCTTAAGTACGATTAAGTCCTTAAAAGGACTCAGAGTAGGCCTTCAAGTAAGTGAAGTAGCTCAAGTGAGACAAGCACCTCAGGAAAGACAAGCAACCCCAAGTAAGACAAGCAACTCAAGTAAGACAAGCAGCTCAAGTAATTGAAGCAGCTCAAGTACGACAAGCACCTCAAGTAAGACAAGCACCTCAAGTAAGTGAAGTAGCTCAAGTAAGTGAAATAGCTCAAGTCAGACAAGCATCTTAAGTACGACAAGTGCCTCAAGTAAGACAAGCACCTCAAGTAAGTGAAGTAGCTCAAGTAAGAAAAACACCTCAAGTAAGCCGACAAGCACCTCGACTAAGTATATATTGGGTACATAATAGCGCGCCATACATGACGTACCTGCTGGACAAGGGTGACGAGGGCTAGCTCTGGGAACGAGATTGAACGCTGTCTCGAAAAAGGACAAAAATGCCTTGTAAAATGTCTTGAGCCGGACGCACAAAATTGCCATTTAACGCAAGAAAATCCTCGATAACCGGTCAAGGTTAAAGATCTTTCTTTTAGAATCTGAAGGTAACAGAATGATTCCTCCGTCCAATGAGGGGAGAGAAGGAAAAATGTTTCAAAAATCATATTTTTGTGAGTCGGCTGGTTCACTACATTTACGAGCATTCCTATCACATAATTTACACCCCCTAACGTTTTCCGATGAATCGATGAATACGTTTTACGCCTATAAAATTCGGATAAATATTATGTTGCCTAGTATTTATGCGAAATTTCGAAAGGCACAAGTATAAAGAAAAACTTCGACTAAAATTTTCTAGTAAAATATGGTTTCTCAGTGTAGTTGAACTTTCGACAAGGCCCATCAGGATAGCTAAAACTTTCGGGTGAGTCAAGAAAAGCCCTAGAACTTTCAAAGCGACTTCAGTTCCCAAGTTAAATAAAACAGAAATGAGAACATAGAGAATTTCATTTTAGACACTTCTGACCTCTTTGGAAAGACTCGGTCGTCGGTGCCCCTGACAAGTATTACACCATGATAAAAACACACTTTTATTGTTATTGCATTCTTCTTCTTTACACCACACCAGTATACAAGTTAACTCATTGATTAACCTAACACAAAAATTAACTGAATGTTTGTTACTTAAAATATATATTCGGTCGAAACTTCGAAAAATACTTGAAACCTCAATATGAGTTGCTCAGTTAATATAAATGAAGGTACAAAAATGCCGAGATTTTTTTTTTTGGCAAAACCGTCCTCGTTTGCCTCTTTTCAGTCTGCCTTTCGACGGGCAAAGCAGCATTAGACGTCCAAGGGCAGTATGCTAAAAATCATATATCTACTCATTTACAACACGGAAGTAAAGAAATGAAAGTAGTATAGTGACCTATAGTTTGTTCTTACCACCGAAAGCTGTTTTACTTTTTATTCTGTACCTCAGTGATAAACAATGGAAACCTGAACGAAATACATGCATTCAATAAATTGCAACAAAGTTTAAATCAACCCACTATCGCCGAATACACTAACTCAATAAGGTACTGTAACTAGTCGTAACGATGTAATTTTTGATAGATCCCGAAGCACTCCGACACACATTTCTCGGTCATATGAACCTTTTGTCTTGACGAGAGTAGAGTTCTTTCAGTGGCTCATTTCATTGCTAAACCTAACTTATTCCTGTCGTTTAACTTATCATTTAGCCACTTTCTTTTGCTTAGCCTTCTCTTCACCCTTTCGATTCCCTGAATTTTATGCTTAGAAATTAGCATTGAGGGGAGCCAGACGAACAGTAAATAAAAAACAAAACGAGACGAATCACAATGTCATACTTTCTCTTCCTCAATCCTCGATAACAATGTTTACGTTTTCGCTTTCACACTGTTTTATGTATTTATCGATACATTCTTCGACTTTTTCTGACTTCTCTATTTTATCCCAGCCCGTAAATTTCTCACCTTTGATCATTCCATTGAATAGTATTTCTGCAAGTTTTCCGCTCAGCAGGAAAGCGCCAGCTTGTACCAGAGTCACGGAAGAATTGAACACCTGGCTAAAGAAAAGAATGACTGCTACTGCCAGCAATGAGATACTAAAAATTATTAGCATATTGGCGAGCATGGCGAATATCTCTGGTGGAATGGGTAAAACTTGATCACAAACATCCCAGAACAACTTTTCTGGAAGAGTTTTGCGGATAATCTCTACATTTGGTAAACGGGTGATTTTCTTTTTGTAATGCTTATAAATGATCTTTTTCATTCCTTTGAATCTCTTTCGAAGTGTATTGTAGCTAGTATAAATATTGCTTAAAAATATCAAAACAAAAGCAGCATAGGGAGCTGCTTTTTCCGCGTTTATGATCAACCCCACTAAGACAAAACCAAACATTCTGATAAAAAAACGGCAGCACACGGTAACTGCGAGGCTAAAATAAATCAGCCATATCAAAAACACTAGCATGCAAACATACAAACTCAGGTTTTTTGTCAGGTTTTTGTGAATAAATTTGCAAATAATAATTACGAGAGTGCTAAATGGTGAGAAACGAATGGCATTAATTACTAATGCCGGCAAAACCTTAAATGGAAGAACTAAGATGGGAATTGAATATGAAAGAATAAAGAGAAACGCTTTTAGAACAATCAGAACAAGACCAAAAGTAGTAGAGAGAAACAAAAATAATATTACAAATAACATTTTCCCTCTTTCGCCAGACTTTTTTTTCAGATAACGTACGATGCAGTCTGACGGTACAAAGGGCTCGACACAAATTTTACATGATACACAGCCACTGACTTTCGATTGCGACGTCGACGGTGATACACTGCGTACATCATGAAAGATATTTGGTCCTCGATTTTGGAAGGCAGATAGATTGTCAGTCATTTTTCTATAAATATTCGGTTCAATTTTTTTCGACGCATACGCCATGAAAAAGAAGAAATTAACAGGTAATATAATGAAAAATATGATTACAGGAATTAAACAATTAAGTTTACTACTTCTCATATCAAAGACGTAATAGAACAAGGCGTTCTCTGGAAAAGCGTTTTTTGCGTCAACTTCAGTGAGATAGTCCAAAAAAAATGCGTAATTTAAGGCCACGTAGATGTAAGCATAAATAAGGACTCGGATGTAATAAAACTCAATTATTGTCTCAACCGTAGGTGATTTCTGGAGTGCAATAGGGTTTCTATCCCTTATCCTCAGCTTTTTGTAAAGTGCTTGGCAAGTAATCGGACTGAAGTCGTCAACAGGAATTTCGTTAGTTTTGATTCCCACATCGTACCTGACAGGTTCCTGAGGCCAGGGTACAACGAGAGGCCAATAGAAAAACAAAACTATAGTTCCTAAAGTAAGCAAGTGATAAAACAGCATGAACCGTTTGCTGTATTTCACTGGGAGATCACATTGCACAACAGTGTCGTTTCCGCTTTGTTCTTGCTTGCAACAATGGTATTGGATATTTCCTTCGAACCAAGAGGCTAGCCAGTTGATATCTCTTTTAACAACTGAAACGCACACGACATCTTCTGAGAGCGAGAGATCAGTTGAAGCGTCAGTTACCTTCCTTAGGAGTGTCGTAGCAACCATAACGTCTTTGCATGAAGAAGTTAAGTTTGCGACACAGCCTTGTGGTTCATCACTCAATGTAATCTCCATATTCCTGACTTGATTCTTCAAAAGACCCAGAGATAAAACCTGGTACTGGTAGGAAAAATACAGCATCGGTTCTTCAACGCCTCGTGCCCAGGTCCATCTGTTGGGAAGGAACTTGTCGGGTGACTGTAATGGGCTATAACTGTTGTTACCGACATTCAAATGAAGATAGACCATTCTTACGCCATCTTCAGAGGACTTTGATTGGAATTCAGCCGACATGTCGTTTCCATCAACCAGAAGGTTGCACTGCTCACTGCATGTCTCGTTGGCTCCCGCAGTTGACTCTAACAGCCAGAAAATTACAAACACAACCTCTTTGACTTTCATGAATACAACAGGTAAGTATCTTTGCTTGGTAAGGCGGAACAATTTTCTGCAAGGAAAGAAATATTTTACATTGTTTACAAGAGAGCTTAACTGAAACCTTGGATGAAAGTTTATTTTTCTTCCTCAAAGAAGTCTCCACACTATTTGTCTTTCTCAAAACTTCTCACTAAAGCAGATGGTCACTTCACAATCACTATGATCACTGTGGCACTATCGGCTAGTGTCTACAAGCTTTACCGCTGTTAACCGTAGGGAAAAAAGGAGAACAAAGAAAATTGTATTAGCAGTGACTCCTAAAAACCCGAAAATACCATTTTATGCCGATTTAAACAGCCGTGGACTTGCCAACAAGTGGATCTGCGAAAGCTGAGTGGAAACGAAAAGCACCGACATTCGAAAACTCAAAGCCGGGTAGATAATCTTGGTCTTTGTAAACCCAAGCGACCGAACGCGTGGGCAATTATGGCTACGCAAGTTTAGGCGGCTTGTTAATCGCTGGCATCAAGCATGGTGAAAATGAGATGTATAGTTCTTGGGAGCGTTTGATACCGACGGAAACCTTGTTGATTACTATGGGAGCCGCACACATTTCAAAAGAAACAACTTCATACTCAAAATCTTTTCAAATTTCAGTTTGTCCATCTCAACTGTCCTCGGTCTTGGGCTGTCAACGAAAAATATGACTGATACAAAAAGGATAAAATCCATTAGTCGTAACTCTGGTAACTGATGAGGCGCCTGCTGAGGACGGGAGATGACTAACATTTAACTAAACATAACTTACGGGATCCGGAAAGTGTCGTCGGTATCAAACTGAAACTCAACTCACGAGCGTCTCCAAACAGTCGCTGTTCGATGGCTCGAGATGACTGAGAAACAAGAGACATACAGGAGGTATATAAAACGCAGTACCAAGGTAATTACGCTGGAATGTTCATCCGCTCACCGCAAATGAGTTGAAAGCATGACACCGCAAAACAGGATACGCTACACTGGCGTCGTGCTCTCTCGTGGAGTGCAAGGAATGATCTTCCGGTACCATTAAACACTTGTATCTTTTCTCTGACCTAGCAAGGTGGATACACTCCATTAACAACTTTATAAAGGCAAATCAAGCGAATCAAAATAGGAACACGTTAGACTTAACCAAATATCTCTCAACTGAAATGTTGTACAAAACATGGAAACGTATAGTTCTCAGACTTCTCAGAGCGCACAAAATGGCCAGAAAATTGGTTGATATGGCCAAAGCAACCAACCTGTCTGTATATATATATTGGCAGTTATGTGGTCTGAACTACTGTAGGTGAAGATTTAGCGTTGTGAGAAACACTGATAATGAAAAGACGTTAAGTACAAATTGCAGCTGATAATTAGTTGTTCTTACACCGGCAGTTATCACTCAGTGGTTGGTTGGGCCAAGTGATTTTCAAAAGAGATGTCCGTTTCGGTTCAAAAAAAATGAAAATGAATTGAGAATATCAAAACAGGAACAAAGCACTTCAGGCACCGCAAAGATCTGTTGATTTTGAAACAGTGATAATAAGTTTGTTAAAATATTTTAACAAATCTAGGTGACGAACAGAGGATGGCAGAGCCGAGTGTTTAATTCCTTTAAAATTACATGGTAACTGATTTAAACTCTGTAAAATTTTCCACCAATGGCAACTGAAGAAAATTGTACAAAATATTGCTTGTGTTTAATCTGAAAGCAAAGGCATACAAAACTGATCGTGAAAAAGGACTGAATAAAAGGCGCTGTGATGATAAAACTTGTCGACATACGAAACCGAATATTAATGCCAGAGTAATCACTTGTTGAAGGGACCCGGCAGACGAAAAAATTTCCTGCTGGCTTTTGATTATAGCAGTAATAGTAGGCTAATACCATAAAAACAAGCCTAGCTATGTCAGTCTGTGTTTAATATCAGATAATTTTTTATTTACACGTAAACTGGCCCGGATAATTTTTTCCGCTTTCCTCCTGGTTTATTTGTTTTCCTACAGTTAAGGGCCCATTAAAGTATCTTTTGATGCCGTTGCTAGAGAAAAATCAATTGGCTATAACTCTGCACATGTATGCTTCAATTGAACCAAATTTGGACAATACTTATAGGGGGCAAATATAGTCCAGTTCATGACGTCATCGTACCACGCCCAATGTCACGTGACCAGAAACAAAAAAAGGCATTTTACCTGAATGGATTAAACCTTTTTTCCGAATTTTTTTTAGAATAATAACTCAAAAGTCGTTTCGAAGAAATTTAAGCATGCGTTTTGGCTTACGATGAAAAATAAAGAAATGAGAAAGAAAAATGTGCCTCTTTGACCACTCTTTTGCGCATATTTTTTTTGTTTTCCATTTTTTCGCAAAACTCATGCTTGAATTCCGAGAAAAGTATGATGTTCTTTCGAATTGTTTTAAAATCCAGCAATTACAAATATCTCTCGAGGAGAAAGTTTTTTTTTCGCGGCACCGGAAGTAATGACGGAATTTTCAGTGGCCTGGTACCTAAGCATTGTTGGCAGTCTTCGCATCGTGGAAGGTAGCGTCGGAGCTATAGTGGCCGCGAGTCAGATAAAAGCCGTCGAACTGGATTTTTTCTCCACGTCGAACTGCTTCAGTTATTCTCTCAAACGTTATTCTACAATACACTAAAGATACTTCAGTACAATACAATGTGGACATTACTAATAAGCTACAGCTACATATATAGAGTACAATATTAATACTACTTATAGTTCTGCAGCTACTAACGAATACTAACAATACAAAAGAAGCAGTAAGTGCTGGCTACAAAATAAAATACAGACTAAATACAACTTACTGAAAAAGAGATAATGGTAAAATAAATAACAACAGCAATCGAAAAAAGGGAAAACGTATTAAATAAAGTCTTTCCATTTTCTGTTGAAGTTGTCAATGTTTTTATTTTTAACTGCTATTCGTTGAAGAGCATCCAATTTATTCTTCAAAAAAGAGGGAAAGCCATCAAAGGATACCTCATTGGAGTCTTGGGTTGTACAGAAGATATAATATTTGGCTACGAGGGTTATGTAATTTAAAGTGTCTTTTGATTCTGTGGCGTTATCATGCCAACCAAAAAGGATGTCACGTTCGGTAGGAGTCATGATCTTCTCGTGATTTGCGAACCACCAACTTTGAAAAGCAATCCAAAATTTGGAAATTACAGGACACTGGTAAAGAAGGTGAGCCAATGTTTGCGCTTGCATTTTACATAAGTGACAGGTGTCGGAATCACATAGCTTCATACGAAAAAGAGATCATTTGGTTGGAAGTATATTGTGGATAATCTTTTATTGGAAAATTTGAAGTTTTGTTTCAAGCGTAATTACAAAGGGGAGGTTATAAACATCTTTTAGGCGATCATTGGAGAAACCGTAACGTAACAATCTTGGCTCGGCAGTTGGAGGTTGAAAGTAGTGATCTATTATTGCTGCATAAACGGAGCGGGTGGTGATACTTTTGGGCAAAGAGGATTCCTTTGACACATTTCCTTTTTAATTGGCATTTTTGTGGATTTGATTTCACGTTTCCAGCTGGGCGGAATAGCATTTACAAGACCATAGTAGGCTGTGAACGGGACTTTTAAGTGAAAAGTTTGTTGAAATACGTCGTATGATAAGAAACTGCGGTCTTCATTAAGTAGGTTCTTAATATGAGAGATTCCACTTTGGTGCCAATGTTTTAAATAGATCATATGTTTATTTATTAAAATGTTTTGGTTATTCCATCATCAGTTCGTTTTGCTTTGGTATATTGTCTTCTGAGATTATGGGTTTATTTTTCTGCCAGTATTTTAGTATCTCGTGATAGAAAGGGGGAACAGTATTTAAATGAAGTAACTTTAAGTCATATCTGCAGTTCAGCAAGAAAGAGAAACCGCCATATTGCCGGAAGAAGTGTTCGATGACAATTTTCCAAGAGGAGTGGCAATTTTGACGTATTCTATTGACCCAGGCAATTTTAAGCGCGGTTTCCATTGTTTGAAAGTCAATCATTTTTAAGCCGCCTTTATTTTTTCACCAATGATTGTCGCTTTTTTAATTTTGGGGGGCTTATTTTCCAAAATAAAATTAAAAATCATGTTGTTGACCGCTCCAGACAAGTAATTAGGTGAACTGAGGTTTGAGCTGTTGAAAATCAATTTGGATAAGGCTAAAGTTTTGACGATGTTTATTCTGCCGATTAAGGTTAGTTTTCTATTTTTCCAGATATTTAAAATCTTTTCCATACTTCGCAATTTTTCGTCGAAATTAAGCTTGGCAGCTTTAGTTGCGTCGTAGGAAAAGAAAACGCCTTAAGGCACAAATGGGGTCAACGGGCCAACTGATATTAAACGGAGTGTCACGTCTGTTTTTCCACTGGCCAAGCCACATCGCTTCAGTTTTGGAGGCATTAACTTCCAGGCCGCAAACAGCTTTAAACTGGTCCAGCAGTTAAAGTAAGTGTGAAATAGATTCTGTATCTCGAAGAAAAACCGTGGTATCATCCGCATACATGGTCGTTTTTACTTCGTGGTTTCCTATTATTATTCCATTTATGCGATCGTGGGTTTTAATAGCCCTGGCGAGAAGATCAAGACCAATAACAAAAAGAAGACCTGACAGTGGACACCCTTGTCTCACTCCACGTGTTAATGGAAAGAAGTGAGAAGCGTGGCCATTGTTTAGAACACAGCTGGAAATGTTGGAATATATAGTCTTAAACCATTGCAAAAAATTTGGCCCAAAGTTGAACAACGCGAGGGCTTTTTCCAAGTAATTCCACTCAATGGTATCAAAAGCTTTCCGAAAATCCACAAATACCGCAATACCTGGGAAATTTTCTTTTTCCAAGTAAAACATCAGATCTTGTATTAGTCTAATATTTTCTCCAATGTAACGTCCTTTTACGTAACCGGTTTGGTCAGGGTTTATTATTTTAGGTAATACTTTTTCTTACCCTGGTCCCAGAGGTTTTTCTTTATTTTTCACTGCATGAGAGAGCTGCAAGAGAGCCGCGAAGCGGCTAACACGAGTCTTGCAGCTCTCTCATGCAGTGAAAAATAAAGAAAAACCTCTGGGACCAGGGTAACTTTTTTCTAAACGAATTGCCAGAACTTTGGTGAGAATTTGTACTCTACGTTTAGAAGGGATATTGGTCTAAGATTTTCAAGGATGGTTTTATCTTTATTTTTTGGGAATAAGTGAAATTATTCCTCTTCGCTGCGATATCGACAACGAGCCGCTTGCAAAAGCGTAATTAAAACTTCCGACAATTAGGCCCGTTTCAAACGCCGTGCTAAAGTCGTGCCGAACTAAATTCAATTTGGCTCGACTGTAGCACGACATTGGCACGATTTGGTTTCAAACGACGAGCCATGGTCAAGCTTAATTCACTCACTGGGAATTCACTGGGCGTTTAGAAAAGAGACGATATTACGAACCAGCGGTCCAACGGATAAATCCAAAATGATAATTTTAGTTATTTACTTATTTAGTTCGGCACGGCAATAGCACGCCGTTTGAAACCATGCCGTGCCAAAGTCGGGTAGCACGACAGAGCTTGCCGTGCTACACGGCAGAGTCGAACCTAATTCTTAAATGGTTTCAAACGCCGTGCTACAGCCGCGCCAAAGTCGAACCTAAATAATGAATTGAGTTCGGCACGACTTAAGCACGGCGTTTGAAACGGGCCTAAGGCTTTTAGCTCCGGCCAAAAATATTTTAAGAATCCGGTTGTCAGACCATCGATACCAGGAGTTTTTGCTGTAGCGAATTCTTTAAGTGCTTTAAAAGCTTCAATTTCTGTGATTAGACCTCCACAAGAAGCTTGTTCATGGTCGGACAAGGTGGTGATGTTACTTGGATTGAAAAACACACCAGTCTCTGCTTGGTCAGCGTTGTCAGATTGCCGTGAATTATACAAGGATTTGTAAAATTTACTTTGTTCTTCTAAAACATCGAACTGATTAGTTATAACTGAACCATTTTGTAGCTTCAGCTTTGAGACTAGTTTTCTAGAGTGGTTTCTTTTTTCAAGGTTTAAGAAATATTTGTTATTGCGTTCTCCTTGTTCGTGCGATCTTGCGCGGCTCCTAAGGATGGTGCCGCGAGTTTTGAGTGCCATTATTTTTTTTCTAGACGAGCTCGAGTAGAATTAAGTTCACATATAATTTGTCTGTTATTTTTATTTTTTTCAGCTTTTATAAATAATTCATTGCTCTTTTTTGTAAGGAAGATTCTTCGTCTCGTCTTTTCCTTGCTTTAGTCTTAGAAAATTTGACAGTAAATCCTCTAATTTCCATTTTGACCAGATCCCATTTTAGGCCCAAGTCCTTCAACATCTCGGTATTTCTCTATTAAGTGTATTAAGTTATCGCGCAAGTCAGAAATGTATTTCTTATCTTCAAGAAGAGAGGAGTTAAATTTCCAGAAGCCAGGTCCCTTTTGTTGTTTTAAATCTTCACTCAAGAGATGTAATTGAATCGCAGAGTGGTCAGTATCTGGTGCGAAGGATATCGCTATTAATAGTGGTACTGCTAAGCTGTTTTGAAACTAGGAAGTAATCTAGGCGACACTGCACTTTAAATGACTTGTTTCTCCATGTAAATTGTCTAGCATTTGGATTTAAGAAGCGCCAAACATCACACAAGCTGTAAAGGTGACATAAATTATCGATTTCGCTTATAACCGGTAGCTTTTTTGAAGTGGGGTTTCCTCCTTCCTTGTCGCTTGGTGAAAGAGCGCAATTGAAATCGCCGCCGATAATCATCATTTCTTGCGCAAACTTGCCGAGTAATTTTTGCAATTCTGTAAAAAATAGTACTTGCTGATTTATGTCGTTTGGAGCGTAAACATTGGCTAAAATAATTTGACAATCGTCAAGAGTTATTTTTGCACTGAGAACTCTTCCGTTTTTGTCACGGACTTCTTCGTCAATTTGGTAGTCTAATTTGGGATTTAGCAAGATCATAACTCCTTTGCTGTGGGATGATCCGTGATTATAAAGAACTTTCCCGCCCCATTCAATTTCCCAGATTTTGGCAGTTTCCTTTGAGCTGTACGTTTCTTGAAGAAAAATGACGTCCTTGTTTTGTTTGT
Organism: Platygyra sinensis; assembly: GCA_019787425.1. Taxonomy (NCBI): domain Eukaryota; kingdom Metazoa; phylum Cnidaria; class Anthozoa; order Scleractinia; family Merulinidae; genus Platygyra; species Platygyra sinensis. Next base: position 9,268 of record JAHPZR010014478.1, on the reverse strand, counting down.
GAAGCCATCTGAAGATGGAGCGTCTTTTAATCGATTTATTAAGCCCTCTTACATTAAGGGAGAGACATTTGAGGTTGAGTGTGAAAATTCCGCAGAAATAGAAAAGATAGCATTATTGGAGTTCCAGACGACGAAAAAGCACCTTTGGCAACCTTCCTCTTGGGGGTTTGTAGGCACAAAGGTGTTAATTTTGGTGAAAAGTTATGGCCTCTAAAAGGTGTTAGGAAAACTTTAGCACTTTTAGATTTGGATAGAACAAACTGACAAAATTTACATATGGTGGACGGATGGAAAAGACTACATAAAAGCGAAGACCTAAAAAACAAACATATTGGAACGTCTTGTAGCACAAATAACAAATATTACAAAAAACATAGGAAGGAAAAGAAAAATAAAATAGGGTCTAATGTCCTGGACGCAAAGTCGGACATCGGTGTGCATGTAGGTCATCTTAACTGCAATGTAAACAGAAATCTAGGGGAGCTCCGCAAAAAATAAAGAAGATTCTGAATAGTGACTAGTTAAAGCTCGGTTCATGGAAGTCATTCGGCTGTACTTACTCAACCATTGTGTGTAACATCATTTGGGACGGGAGTGTCTTTATCTTCTTCTTCTTCTTGATCTCCTCGATCAGAGGGAAGCCATCGGGCTGGAATATTATAGTGGAAATAGGCTTTTCCATTAATAATGAGCTTGTCGCTGCTTGCGTGAGCTTTGTTTCTTGAATCTCTTCTGGCCTTCTTCATAGCAGGAACCAAAACATTTTTCCTTAAATCTTGAACGCGTTTCGGGAGGTCTTCTCCGATGTTGACTTGAGATCCTTTTAAGTTTCGGCGTAATTTCCAAACTTTGTCTCTGTCGGCACGGCATGTAAAGCGGGGAATTATGGGCCTTGATCTTCCTCTGCTACGTTTTCCTAAGCGATAGACACCGCAAAACATAAAGGATTCAACTTCCGACGGAACCATTTTGAGCTCGTTGACAATCGCTTGTTTAACTAAGGCGGTGCAATTTTCTTTGCGTTGTTCGGGAATTCTGCAGAATATTATGTTCCACCTACGGCTGTAAATTTCTTGCTTAATTATGTCATTATCGTGCGCAGCTTGTGCGCGTTTGCACTCATTGATGCGTTCAAGAACCTCTTCTTGTTCTTTCTGATAACTAGTAAATTGACGCTTTCTCTTCTATTAGGACGGCGAGTTTTTAGTAAAATAAACAATTATTGAATTCGGTTTTCGCATGATATCATGCGAAAACCGAATTCAATAATTGTTTTATTATACATTTTTCACATAATTCATCCTCAGAAACAGAAGCGAAGCCTTCAGCCATTTTGTTTCTGAGGAGAACACTCCAAGGGGCTTAGTAACCAGGCAGACGTTGAACTTGACATGATAAATGCAATATCTGCAGCAGATATTGCATTTATCATGTCACGTTTACAAGCTATTGTGAATTGACTGAATGCTCTCGACCAATCAGATTTTTCGTAGTGTTACGTTTTTTATCAACTTCTTTAATGAATTCACGAATAAATCGATATACACTTCTGAAAATTCAGCAATGTGCGGCAATTCACGCCCGCCCGAGATTTCTTCTGAGCAAATAAAAACGCAATGACAAAAATGTCACGTGATCACAAAGCGTGATGACAAGTCCAAAGTCCTTATGTAACGCAAAACTAAACGTGACAAGTTCAAGTCCAAAAAAATATCCGCTACACACTCCCCCTTTGACCAGCTGATTTACAGGCCCCGGTTGTTCAAAGGCTGCATAACGCTATCCACCGGTTAAATCACTATCAAGTGGATAGCGTGGTTTATTTTGTTAACACTTATCCACTGGATAGCGATTTATCCGGTGGATAGCGTTATCCACCCTGCGAACAACCGGGGCCTGGTCAACTAATCTTCGCATACAGTCAGCGTTCAAAGCTGCTTCTCGTCTCGTCCGTCTGACTCCGTTCTGCCTCCGTTCCTCGGACGCCTGTTCATCATTAGTCACGTCCTCTCGTACTTCCAAGGGGAACAGCCTTTGAACTGGCCTCTTTACTGTCATGGTTCTCCCGGTCTTACTGATGACCTTGACTACTGCTGCTCTGACATTATCATCTGTACCGGGGATCAATTGTTCAGCCCTTCCAAGTCTCCACTGACTACGGGGTAGGTTGTCTTCGAACAAAGTGACGATGTCTCCAACTGAGAGAGAAATACTGCCTTCTGGTCTGCGTCTCTGACGATGCAGGTTCCGCAACTCTGTAACGTACTCTTTACTCCAACGCTTCCAGAAGTGATCTAGCAACAACCGCAGATATTTCCTTCTTGTGGGGCCATCGTTGCACGACGCTGCTTGGTTCAATGAAGCCTCTCTGACTGGCGTAACTTTGGGTAAAGATAGAATTCCTCTCCCGTAGATCAAATGAAAAGGGGTTAGTGGCTCCTCAACATCATCTGAGGATACATATGTTAATGGTCTGGAGTTTAACGTTCCCTCTACTTCCACAAGCAGGGGATGCAGCTCGTCGTAATCAAGCTTCGCGTTCCTCAGGGTCTTCCGCAAACATCGTTTCGCATTCTGTATCATCCTTTCAAAGAATCCCCCCACCAGGGGGCTCTGTCCATATTAAACCTCCAGGTAATTCTTCTGTTGGCGAGAAATCTCTTGACACTAGGGTATGAAAACACCATTCTTAGAACCTTCGCTGCAGCCTTGAACGTCTTCGCGTTGTCTGCCACAATGATTTCTGGTAGCCCCCTTCTAGCTGTAACTCCGTAGACAGCGAATAAACACGTCCGCTGACAAATCTGTGGCTAATTCCAGGTGAACAGCCCTGTTTGAACAGCAGGTAAACAGAAGGACATAGACCTTTAATGCAGAACAGTTCGGTTCCTTTATGTACAGCGGCCCGGCATAATCTACTCCAACGTAGGTAAAAGTAGGTTTTTGACTCAATCTAAATCCAGGCAAATCATTCTGAGGGGGTACCTTATAGCCACGTCCTTCGTACCTGCGACACACTGTACATCTGGAGATAATATTCTTCACAATTGCCTTCCCTTTACGATCCAAAACCTCGATCTGAGCTGGGATAGCGTGGCTACCACCTTGCTGTGATGCATCTTCTCATGAGCTTGTCTAACCAGTAGTGTCGAAATATGATGATTCTGTGGTAGCAAGGCTGGAAACCTTGTCTCATGAGGTAGGTCAGCGTTTGCAATTCGCCGCTTGCATCTCACCACTCCATTCTCATCTTCGTAAAGACCAAACTCATGTTCTAACTGACTGTAATTCGTTAGGGATTTCAAATTCCTCTGGACACTTCTTAACCATAGCACTTCGGCGTGGGCAATTTCTGCTTCAGTGACTTCTTCATGACAGCCAGTTCCTTCTTTCAGTATCTTGGCCTTAATCTTCAAATTTCTCACAAAGCGATGCACTAAAGCAGTAACACGGAACAGCTTGTCGCAGCAACTGAAGTTAAAGATTGGAATACAGGCATCAAGGTCAGGTTGAATTGCAACTAGCAAAACAGTTTCACTAACAACCTTGCCAGCCAGACTCTTTTTTTGCTCTGTGATGCATTCTTCAGTCAGAGATTGGTGGCAGACTTCAAATTTTGGCCAACTGGAAACAGGTTCAGAAAGCCACGAAGGTCCCTTCCACCACAATTTACTGTTTCTCAACTTGGAGACAAATACTCCCCGAGATCCCATATCTGCAGGATTTTCAATTCCTGGACAATGGTTCCACATAGATGCTTCTGTAAGTGATAAGATTTCGTCATCACGATTCTGGACAAACTGCTTCCATTCCCTCGATCCCTTGATCCAGCAGACTGCTGTTTTGCTATCCAACCACAGGTACGTTCCACTGATTTGAACTTGCGACTGCAACGCTTCCATCACCGAAGATACGAGTCTTGCAAGGATCACTCCGGATAATAGTTCTAGTCTTGGGATAGACTGTTTATGTCAGCGGTGCCACTCTAGTTTTGGACGTCAACAGCACTGGGTAGTTACCGCTGCTTGTCTCTAACACCAGGTACACAACTGCACAATAGGCCCTTTCTGAGGCATCTCCAAATCCATGAAGGTAACCGCCTCCTTAACACCATCATACAGACACCGTGGCACTATGATTTGCTGAACGTCTCTCAGATCCTGAAGCCAAGCAATCCACTTCTGTCTGACTGGCTCTGGGAGTGGTGCATCCCAGGCAACCTTCTCTTGGCACAGAACTTGAAACAACAACTTCATCTGCACTAATACTGGGCTTAGTATTCCTAGGGGGTCAAAGAAACTAGAAGTGACCTTCAGCAGATTTATTCTGGTCGGTTCCAGGCCTTTTGCTAGCTTCAATAATGCTTCAAACTTAAAGATGAACTCATCTGAAACACAGTTCCAATTCAGTCCTAGGACCTTGTGTTCATTCTTCATATCTAGCTCTTCCAAATGACCCACTGTGGTTCTTGCATAGGTCTCAGTTTCCTCTACTACTGACCTTTGTTCAGAAGAGCCCCCTCGGCCTTAGTGCGGTCTTCACGAATCAAGTCAAGGAGCTGGGGTGAATTGGAGATCAATTTTCGTAGGTTGAAACCGCCTTCTGATAAGCACTTCTTTGACTTCTGATACAGGGACAGACACTTCTCAAGATCCCCTTCTCCAGACACTAAATCATCCACATAGAATGAATTCAATAAGTTTACCACAAACTCTGGATCTGAACTGTACTGACTGATGTGGTGCTGCAGGGTGGCATTTAACAGGAATGGACTTGAATTCACACCAAACACAACACGGCAAAACCGGTACAACACCAATCCTGGATCCACCTTCTCTAAGCTGTCAACCCATAAGAATCGTAATGCATCATGATCCTCTTCATGAACTCCAATGGTCAAGAAGGCCTTCTCACATGTCTGCAACTAAAGCAATCTTCCTTTCTCTGAACCGGAGTAAAATCTTGAAAATGGTCGGGGTTAAGGCTAGACCTGAACACAGGCAGTCATTTAAACTTGGGCTATTGCTTGTAGCCTTGGATGAAGCATCAAACACAATCCGCAACTTAGTACTCATGGAATCTCTGCGCACCACTCCATGGTGAGGCAAGTAATGCACCTTTCCAACGTCGGGGCATTTTGAGGTGTCCACTCGTTCAATTACACCACTCTGCAACTGATCCTGGATAATGGAATCATACTCTTTAAGTACTTCTTTGTCTCTTCTTAACCGCTTCAGGTGTGAGCTCAATCTCGCTACACTGTTCTCATAATTGTCAGGCAACAACTTGTGGTGCTCCTTCCAAGGTAAGTACACGCAATACCTGCCATCTTCAAAACTTTTTTTTTTTTAATTTTATTTTTTATTTATTATCCATTATTTATTATTTACAATATATATATTACCTTTACCAATACGTACAAATAATACTTACAATACATTAGAATACAACAAAAGACAAAAAAAGATACAATAGCGTTCAGTACTATAACTTGCAAGAAAAAGGTTGTCTTATATCCTACGAAGTATAAAAAAAAAAAAAAAAGTAATATACAGCTCTAAGTTACAAACTTCTTGTCAATTAAAGGTTTCCATTTATTGTAGTAACGTTCATCTGTATTAGTCTTTGTTGATATTTGTTTTTCGATTTCGGCCTTGCTTATCACTATTGTTAGATAAGTACAAAAATACAAAGGTTCTTCATTAATGCTACAACAGTATATGTAGTATTTCGCAATAAGTAAGAGGTGATTAGTTAACTTACAAAGGCGGTCGTTATCTATGATACCATATAAGATTTTCACGGTTGACAATTCTAGTTTTATTGCTGTTAGAGTCTCATACCATTCTAGAAAGATTTTCCAGAACTCTGATACCACCGGACATGAAACAAGCATATGCTTCAGATCTTGTTTTGTTTCTAAGCATAAATAGCAAAGATCATTGCTTGCAAGTTTAGCTTTAAATAACTTGCCTTTGGTAAAAACTATATCATGTAAAATTTTGTACTGGAACATAGTTAACTTTGTTTCCATAGTGATGGAGAAGGCTAAGTTGAAGTATTTGCTTATTTGGTCCGGTGCTAACCCATTTGCAATAAGGCGTTGTTTTGTGGTGGGTTCTTCAAACATATGTTTCACGAAACTTTATGAATGGCTTTGGTTGTTAACACTTTTAAGTTCTCCCATGGTCGTGTAAGATGCTCTTGCTGTTCACCTGTACGTTTTATTGCTTTTTTATATTCCTGAGGAATAGCGTTTATTAGTCCATAATAGGTCAAAAAATTTGTTTGCAACTGATAGCGGAGTTTAAATTCTTCATAGGTCAGGAAATCTAAATTCTGGTCGAGAAGGTCATTTAAGGTGTAAACTTCTTTATCAAACCAAGTACGGAAAAAAATCGTCTTGTTATCAATTTTAATATCTCGGTTGTTCCATATAATCGTTTCCTTTGTGCATGACAGTTTATTATTATTTTGCACATCCTTAAACTCAAACCAGTACTGTAACATTCTCTCATAAAAGAGTGGTAACTCTTTGGTGTTTAGATCCTTGCTGCTACAGTTACAGGTTGAGAGGAAGGTTAAGCCTCCCAGGTGTGATGTGGCTTCATTGGGAATAACCGTCCATGCCGAATTCTCGTTCAGGTGAAATCGCTTTATCCAAATGGACTTTAAGGCTTTGTTCATTAACGTAAAATCGATCATATTCAGACCCCCGTTTTTGCGTTCGCTAATAATTGTGTTTTTTTTTAATTTTGGCTATTTTGTTGTCCCAGATAAAATTAAAGGTGACTTTGTTCACCTGATCACAGAAGTTTTTAGGGACTGGCAGTACGGATGCATTGTAAATAAGCTTTGAAAGGCCCACAGATTTAACAATGTTAATCTTGCCTAATAGAGTTAGTTTCCGTCTCTTCCAATTGTTTAAGGTCTTTTGCAAAACATCCAACTTTTCATAGAAGTTAAGTTTTCCGCTAACCTTTTCCGAGTTTGAGAAGTGTATTCCTAGGGCAAAAACGGAGTCCTTCGGCCACTTAACGTTGAACGGAGTGTCTTCTCTGTTCTTCCATTTTCCCAGCCACATTGCTTCTGACTTCGTGTGGTTAATTTTTAAATCCCGAGCATCTTTCAAACTTTTCCAGGAGGTCAAGCAAAATACTCATTGATTCCAGGTTTTTTAGAAAAACTGTTGTATCATCCGCGTACTGTGTGATTTTTATTTCGCGCCCTGACCTGATTCCTCCCCCCGTATTGTCTTGCCATCAAACTAATTCCAGATGTAGCCTGAACCAATCAACAAGTCAATCTGCATGGGTCCTTTATCAGAACAAGAGTCAGCAAATTCAATGTCTCGTAAGCGAGGATAGTTTTCTTTTACCAATCTCAAGTCTTGGCCCTGTAAATCACTGCAAATATGAGGCACTGAAAATGCATTCAATGTTGCCTTAAATCCTGTTTCTGGCTTCCGTAAGGCTAGTTCAACAAGATTAACTGCTTGCAATTCTTGTTTCTTGTCTCCAAATGTAGCAATCCTTAGTTTCTCTGTCTCGATCGTCTCCAGCTTTAACGCATTCACCACTCTTTGGGAAACGGATGACCTTTGAGCTCCTGTGTCAAAAATAGCGCGAATATTCAAACTCTGAGTGCCTTGTGCTCCCGGTCGCGATACCATAACTTGAGCTGTTTGAAGAAAAACATGCACACCTGAACTCACATGCCAAGTGCCAATGTTTATGGTGCCAAGTTTCAAGAACACTGCTTTAATATTTCTAGAGATATTGTTTATTCAGTATTTTACAATCTTTAGCTGCAAACAATATGACGTCATCACTGATCTAATTTGCATAATAGAAAAACATTAATATCTCTGAAAGGAAAAAAGATATTTCAAAAAGAAAAACGCCATTCTTCTGTATTTTGGAAGGACTTTCAAATAAGCAGAAATTATTTTTCACTTCATATGCACTTTAAAATCAGAGGAAATGTGCGCGTTTTTCGACAAACGTGGCTATCCTGCCTCTGTTGTTCAAGCAGGCCATCATCGCGCCCAACAAATTGATCGGTAGTCAGCACTACAAACGTCTCAGAAGGAGAAAATAGAATTCCATTCACCCTCACATTTCACCCGCACAACCGCGCGGTAAAATCCATCATTCTAAAGAACTTTAAATTACTTCAAAATGATTCCGAAACTGGTACAATCTTTTCGCAACCGCCATTAATTTCATTCAAACGCGACAAAAACATAGGTAACTTTTTAGACAGAAGTTCTTTCCAAACGAGTGAACAACCCGGTACTTTTAAATGCGCACGCGCACGATGCAAAACATGTCCTTTCATTTGCAACGTTGAGAAATTGTCGGGGCCCAAGCGATCTATTAAAATCACTCATCATTCTACCTGTACCTCAGCCAATGTCATCTACTGTATAACTTGCACACTCTGCAAAAAGTTATATATCGGCGAAACAGGTAGACGACTAGGCGACCGATTCCGAGAACATCTTCGCGACGTTGAGAAAGACGACAAAAACGCATCTAAACCGGTCGCTAGACACTTTAATCTGCCGAATCATTCGAGGCAACATATGGCGGTCTGCGGCCTCTCCCTACATCAAGGAAGCACAGAAAGCCGCAAAACTCTAGAACAAAAATTTATTTTTCAAATCGGCACTCTTAATCATCACGGTATCAACGAACGCTTTTCATTCAGCTAATTTATTCTGTTGTTTTTCACGTTGCCAGGCACCAACCAATAGCGTAGCTCCATATTTCTCTATATAAACCACACACAACCACAATTCCTCGATTCGCTCCGACGAAGGGCTAGCGCTCGAAACGTCAGCTTTCGAATCTCTTTACGGTGGCTAATTCACATTATCAACTCAGTTGATAAAACCTAATTATCCTGTAATACTCCCACCGACGCAAGACCATAGTTTCTTTAGAAACTTACCCCCTTTACTAATATGTCACTGGATCACGCAGCCGGACAGGTAAATGTCACGAAATAACTTCGCTGCTAGGAGAAAACTTTGTTCTTTTTACTAACAACAACAATCGTATTCAGTATAATAACAGAATGTCACTTTTAAACTGTTAACTTTTCATTTATCAGTTAACTACTATTTTTTGGGCCAATTGTCAGTTAACTGTTAACTCCATTAGCACCCTCTAGAAAACTAGAGACGGAATTAATACTGGCTAAAGAAGAAGCTGAAAAGGTTAAACACACGTCCCAACAGCTTGAGAATTCGCTTCAATTCACA
>JAHPZR010014477.1:0-15805 GCA_019787425.1 Platygyra sinensis | reverse complement strand
TGGGAGGAGGGAGAAATAGAGGGAAAAAGTAGGGAGGAGGGAGAAGAGAAACGTAACCGTTTAGGGAGGAGAAAGAAATTGGCTCAAAAAGTAGGGAGGAGGGAGAAATTGGCTCAGAAAGTAGGGAGAAGGGAGATTTACCCCCCCCCCCCTCCCTTGAAAAACTTCGATAGTCTTCGGACATCTTTGGTAGTGACTGTACATCTTCGGTAGTCTTCAGAAATCTCTCGCTGTCTTCTGTAATCTTCCGAAATCTTCCGAACAGATCGGCAATCGCCGGAAAGTGGCCGAAAACTTCTTGACATGCTGAACAAAGTAATGCTGCTATTTTTGGAGAGGTTTTTGTTTCCATCTGGATAAAATTTACTGCTACAGGGAATTTTTCACTGTTAGTGCTAAAATGCCTAAAATTTAAGGTGGCAGAACACAGTTTTCAAGTGCCTATGCATAATTCACCATAACTTTTAAACTGTTTATGCTTTGGCGCCCATTTTTTGCAAGAGTCAAGGTTAACCACAGAAATATTATTCTCGCATTTTGACTAGGGTGTTTGCTGTTGCCATGGCAACGGGGCTGGTTAAAAACAAGGCTTAAACAATGGTTTTTGTTCATTTAAAAAAAATTCAGTCGTTAGATTGTTTTCATATTTTGCACACTAAGAATTGGCATTAAATCCCTTCTGTCAACACGGTTCTAATAAAGTTATGACATAAGCGATTTTCGTAATTCGCCGTTAATCGTTTTCTGTTATTAAAAATTCCCTATGTCAAAATTCAGATTTCTTGATAGATCATTCACTTGGTCTCTGATGTACTTTTCTGCCAAATTTCTTGAAATTCTAACGCCTTGATCGTTAGAAATCGGCATGTTTCTGCTAAAGCAATCGGTCTCAATTTTTCAAGCAACTGCGCATGGGTTGCATTTAACTGGGTTCTTTCGGTAGCAAACAAAAGCTGAAAATTGCTGGGTTCTTTGCATCGTTACCTTTTCTAACATATCTTTGTAGTAAAAGACTAAAGCCATCAATACGCTGCGTTCAATTATAGAGAAAAATAACACAGATAGTGCGGGTGTTGAGTAAATAAAATGATCGCTCTATTGACGGCATGTTTGTTTTATGAAATCCTAGTGCGCGTGCTAAATATTGCATCAGCAAAAGCACGCGCGACAACTGTGTTCGGCCACCTTAAGGGCCCACAGACGGATTTTCGCGCGTTGCTAAGGAAGTGAAATGTCACTTCCGTTGACTGACGTCATGATATCGTTAGCTGTCCAGAAAACCCACTCGCGGACCTGCAAAATTTGATAACAATCTCCTAATTGTTTCAATTATAGTCGTTTTAAAACTTTAAAAAGAACAAAACCATACCAAGAAAAATTAAAATACATATATGTTATTGGCCGGCTTAGGGTCGGTCCCAACCTCGTTCCCAGGGTCTCTCATCTTACCGCCCCTGAGGCGAGCGAGGAGAGACCCTGGCACACGCTGGTCACGTGTCTCCAAGAATCTTGGAGATGACAATTAACTTATTGAAGGGAAGGGTGGTCTAGTATTAATTTTGTCTATGCTTAACCTTCGGGAGTGCGGGATGTAGTTGTCACCAAAATAACCCAGGAGCGATATGATGCTCTTATTCTGCAAATGCCGGCGAAAACCTCATCCATCATCTGATAAAGGAATGTCAAAGTTGCTGTAGGTTGTGTGGTTCAATTAAGGACGTTACATATTGTAAAAATCTCCTCAACAAGGCGAATGAAGAATTGCACGCTACGGCCCTGGCTGTGTATGGAAGATCTTCGACTCATCTGATCATTTCCTCGGAATGAATTAACACCAGGTCTGCTGTGTAAGTTGTGAACGGCGATAAAACAGTTTTAGAGTAATCAGGGGAGCAATGAAAGCCAAAGTTACTTCGAGAGGAGCGAAAGGGTGAAAAGATTTATTGGTGTCACAGCGCCGTCGGCGGTCCCCTAACTTTGCAAAGATCGAACGACTCTTTGCGGTCTGCATTTCGCTGTGCTTTCTCATATCAAAAAGACGAAATTTTGAGTTTTGCGTTTGCAAAAAAATTGAAAATTTTGTAATCACCAATTTTTTGTTTTCGCAATCCTGTTCGCACATGATGATGCGAAATTTATTTAGTGACAAGATGTCTTGAAATGTGTGTTGGTGTCTGTTTCGCGCGCAGTTTCCGGTCGAATGTTTGTGAATGAAAAATGCTCCCCCGAAATGTTTTCATGGCACTTTATTGCTTTTTGCTTTTCATACAGAACCTGTTATTGCTATATCAACAAGTAATTATAGTTTTGGTTGCTAGGATTCGCCTGTTATTCATTTTGGAGGTTTTAATTCATCAGAGAAGACGCCGCCATCGCCGTCGTTTTCACCCGCACTGGATATTTCCTCGCCCTGCAGAATCTTGGTTCGAAATCCATCTGCACCTGTCCAGTGCCATTTTCCTGAGATCTTGTTCCGTAGAAATATGCGAATGGGTAGAGAGTGATTTGATGGTTTAACTGATACTCTAATATGTTCAGTGAGAGAACACTCGCGGGAAGTCATACGGTCACGTTCGCTTCGTAAATAATTAGGGAGCTTTAGATTTGACTACGAGTACGAGATTGAGTACGAGTACGACTTTCAAATTTCACACCAGTGGCATTTCCAGAGCCCTTCTTCTTCATGTTGGTTTTAGGTAGAGAGAGTAGCTCATGGGATGAAATGGGTATGTGTTGTGATAATTTGGAACCTAAAAACTAGAATTGAAAAGTCGTACTCGTACTCAATCTCGTACTCGTAGTCCAATCTAAAGCTCCCTATTATGCTGCAAAATTTGACGACCCAATGACGGATGGATGTCAAGGAACAAAGGATTTTCTCGCCTGACAAAATTTTTACAGCCTCCAAAGTTAGTCGACGGAATCTTTGAAGTTTCGTGGCGCTTGCAAAAATTTTGGTGGGTGCAAAAAATCGTTCGCACTAGAAATGGCTTCGCGTTGACAGATTTTTTTGCAAACCAAACAAAATTTCGCGTAGTGCGAACAGGGCCTTTGACTACTTTGTTTAGGCTCGCCATTCTATTGCAACATATGTTTTGAGGTTTTTAGTGTTGGTTCTCCAAGGACAAAGATTAGGATGTTCCGTGAAAATAATGCTTACTTTGATTCGATGTTGTGACGCTGGGACCGGATATTTGATTGGAACTGAAGGCACTGTGTGTTGCTTCTTGATCACGGATATTATATTCTTCCAACCAGCTTTTCTTCAGAGACTGCCGTAGCTTTACTCGAGAAAGCTATACAATTTTCTAGAAACATTGTTATGTTTTTTGCAACAATCTGAATATTCGAAATTTCATCTTGAAGGCTAAGTACTGCTAAACATCGCGGGTAATGTCAGTCGCAGCACAGCGCGAAACTTTGAATTTGACAAAGCTCAACGCGACAAATTGCCTGATTACAGAGGACCCCTCCCTGATGTTCTCAATTGTCAAAGCGGCACGTGACCAGCGTGTGCCAGGGTCTCTCCTCGCTCGCCTCAGGGCGGTAAGATGAGAGACCCTGGGAACGAGGTTGGGTCGGTCCGTATAGGGAAAAACTGTGACCGAGCTCTTGAAAATGCTGCCCGAGGCCGCAGGCCGAGAGCAGCATTTTCAAGCCCGAGGTCACAGTTTTTCCCTATACGGACCGACCCTAAGCCGGCCAATAACATTTTTATCTTTTTTTTTCTTGCCGTAAACTGGCTTACAAATGCGTTTGTTTACGCAACTTTGCCATTGAATCGGCTTACGCGCCGTCTACAAACCATTCGCAAAAAATCTAACGAGCGAAAGAACGAGTAAATCCGATACTATACGAAGGAAGATGTATTAAAGAACAGATTTATTTCGAACTACTTTATGTTAGTGCATTTAGTTCCCTAGTTAAGGTCTCCAAAATTGTTTTCCAGGTGTGAAATTTGTTCAAATTTTGAAGTTGTACTACAAAAACAGTTTTTGTCGATCGTTGCCAACCACTCGACTGAATTAGACTTTTCTACCGTAAATTGAATAGCAGATAGCGAGGAAATTCGTTAAGTGAACTCCACAATAATTCTCTGAAGTACAGCAACGATTACAGAGGGCAACTCCACTGAAATTGACTCAGTTTTACTTAAAATTGCACAGACACACGGGATTACGCGCCATTACAGCGCCGAGCAACAAACAACCAACCAAACTCTCACAACTTCAAAACTTCAATTGAATTTACTTACATTAACTTTCCTTGCCATCTAAGGGTGAATAGAGGTAAACTTGCGCTGATTAATCGTCTTTGGAAGTGAAAAAAGGGCGAAAGATTGACGATAACCGCTAATTCACTCACGAAAATAGATCAACTCGATGGATTCCGCCGCTGAAGCGGTCCGTATGAGAGAATTCCGCCCGCTCCAGGAACCAATCAGATTGCCGGATTTGTTGAATTCCGCCCGCTCACATGCCGAAAAAAAGATAAAATACATTACAAAAACATGGGTTGATTTAATGTCGGGAAGGAAAGTAGGGAGGGAAAGTTTAGCTGTAAATATCGGAAGACAACAGAGATAATCAGCAAAGTTACGGTATCGCTTTCTTGGACCAACGGTTCAACCCGAATAACGATTTTGATTTTGTTGTTTGAGTTCTCTAAACTCCTTGTCTAATTTATTTTCCCAGAATAAAATTTCACTTTGCTGAAGAAACACAAACGATGTTAGTAACCTTATAGCGTTGGCGAAAACTGTTGTAGCATCTCAGCACAAAAGATGGCGAAAAAATATTTTGTCAAGTTTGTGACACCGACTCGGACATGAAAGTGAACACGCTCCACTATGCAAATCACAGGTCACCCAAGCGTAATATAAGGGTTTTGTATGGTGAACTGTGGCTGAAATATAAGAGTTTGTATGGAGATCAGGAAATGACATTACAGTCGTTCATGTATAGGTTATTTACTAAATAAATACTCTTGAACATTAAATGTTGTCATTTTTCTCATCCTGGAGAGTTTAAACGAGTTTTGAGCGATTTTTGATATATTTGCCCTAGCGGTGTTATAATAAGAGACAAGGTAGGAAACACTCTTCGGAAACAGTCAAATTTGCGCACAAAAATGGCATTTACTCACGATATTTTTCGCTGAACTCACACTCTCTGGTCTGTTGTTTCTACCTCTGCAGTCTAATTAAATACACCTTCATGTGTTCAGCGTCCTAGCTGGGCAAAAAGTTGAAATATGACGGCCTAAAATAGCGGAAAATGATGGCGCGGACCTCCCAAGTTGATCAGTTTGCTGTCGTCATCACGCGGCCGAGACTGGGAATGTGATCAATTTGTCACCTCACAGGTGGAGGGTACGAAAACTTTTTGATCTTACAAACTTTGTCTCACACGTCTGCCCGTCAGGAGTACTTTAGTCAGTTTAATTTTTTAATTAACAATTGGTTCATGCTTTAAGCGTGCACTATCGAGTTATGGAGCACGCGGGAAGTTTGGAGAGCACGAAAGAAGCGTAAGAGTTGCCCGAGGCGTAGCCGAGGGCAACTCTAGCTTCTTGAGTGCTCTCCAAACTTCCCAAGTGCTCCATAACTCGATAGTGCACAGCTAAAAGCATGAACCAATTGTTTTATAACATAGCCGGTGGAATTGTGCATAAAATCCGACGCGAATAACGGACAACAATATCAGAAGTGATTGTTCGCGGTAAGCGAAATAAACAAAATAGGAATTGGTTTTATTTCAATCTTTCTTTTGAAAGCTCGAGTTTCATATTTAACAATTTCAAAACGGAAAAATTTAAGCTTACCTTTGAAGGATGAAACAGACCAGTTTGTAACTTGTTTGGTTTTACCAGAGTGTCTTTCTGTCAAAATTGCATTTCACCCTCGAACAGTGAAGCGAATCGTGATGGCGCCGATGCTGAGTCTCCTGTTCCGTTGTTTTTCTCTTTTTCTGCCTCATTTAAGAACTCCAGCCCAAGAGAAAAGGTCGGAAATTGTCTTTGTTTTGGGACTGGTGGGTGGAGTCTCTGTTTCTATCCATTATTGTCGCGAAATATCTGAATATTTTTCCCCACGCTAACAATGGCCGCTCGCGCGAAAAAAAAATTTTCTGGCAAAGCGATTTGCTCACGCCATCAGCGCGAGAGTGCACCATCGGGATTTTAAGCACGCTTACGTATACTAAATTTGATTGCGTGGCTCTGCTAGCTATGTTATAAATCGCTTTTAGGAGAGAATTGTAAAAAGTCCATAAACCAGATTGTAAGGCGGGCTCTAGAAAACTCAAAAGGTAATTAGATTAATTTTTACGGTCTTCATGTCATGTAGAAACTGCGAGACTGATTATCAAATCCATTTTTTTACCACAATTCCTGCTAATTTGCCGTTGTCGAGTCCGTATCACACTGCTCACGTCAATGTGTCGCGCAATGCTTTTCTCAGCTCGCGCTCTGAAAACATTTTCTTTGACGTTGATACAAACATAGTTAATAGAGGGGAATGGTTATGAAACTCGACAAAGTTCTTTGTTTTAGGTTTTTGTTCGCTTTTTTGGCTTTGACGGTGCACAAAATACAATAGTTGTTTACTCCGTTCTGAGAAACTAACCAATAGAAACGTGTTGGTTACATAATTCATGCATAGTGTATGAGGGCAAAACAAAAGATTGTGCACTGTCGTGGACCTTCCAACATAAATCTCGCCATCTTTGTTTACCCCTTTGATGTTTGCCGGGCTTCATAACCAGTCCCCTATATTAACTATGCTTTCATATTCTGCGATATTGCGCCTTGTGAGTCCACAACATTTTGACCATTGTAATGATGCGTATCGTTGTAGATAAGAGTACAGACCACACTAAACCACATTCAATTTGCTAAATAGACGTGACAAAAGCTCTCCTGACGGACAGACGTGTGAGACAAATTTGTAAGATCAAAAAGTTTTCGTACCCTCCACCTGTAAGGTGACAATTGATCACATTCCCAGTCTCGGCCGCGTGATGACGACAGCAAACTGATCAACTTGGAGGTCCGCGCATCATTTTCCGCTATTTTGGCCGTCATATTTCAACTTTGTTGCCCAGCTAGGACGCTGAACACTGAAGGTGTATTTAATTAGACTGCAGAGGTAGAAAACAACAGACCAGAGAGTGTGAGTTCAGCGAAAATATCGTGAGTAAATGCCATTTTTGTGCGCAAATTTGACTCGTTTCCGAAGAGTGTTTCCTACCTTGTCTCTTATTATAACACCGTAGGGCAAATATATCAAAAATCGCTCAAAACTCGTTTAAACTCTCCAGGATGAGAAAAATGACAACATTTAATGTTCAAGAGTATTTATTTAGTAAATAACCTATACATTGAACGACTGTAATGTCATTTCCTGATCTCCATACAAACTCTTATATTTCAGCCACAGTTCACCATACAAACCCTTATATTACGCTTGGGTGACCTGTGTGCAAATTAGCTACTTGTACGCGTCAGATTTTCCTTTCAAAATTAAAACTTCTGCAAACTCGATAAAGAGGTAGAAAGAATAAGAAACTATCGTAAACAGAAATTGGTTATGATATGCATTGTTCTGAGAAACTCACAAATTAACTCGATGCCAGAGAGAAGAGCTTTCTTCCATAAACTTTATTCATAAATCAAAAGCTTACGCGTACAACTAGCGCGAGAAGATCTTACTCATTCACAGCACGAAATTTAAAGTCCTGTTTTCATCCCTAAAAACTCACCTTTTCCCATTACATCAGAACAAAAAATGCAGCAAAAAAGGTTGCTGATTCACATAGAAGGGAGTTTCGACCCTAGTCTACTGCATCACACCTTTTTGCTCTGACCCGCTCATTTCAACGCCCTACGTATAAGCGCCCTGATCGAACGTGTTCACCTCGCGCTGTCAGATCAACTGCGCATGTGTAATGAAACTGACTTCCGGTTTGGCAAAAACGCTAAATTTCCGGAGGCCTTTTTATTGAATTAATATTTTTTATATGACACAGTTCACCCCAAAATACAGGATATAGCTAAGCATTGGTTTTTTTCAACACATTTTGTTTAAAAATGTTATGGGTATTTCAATATCGTTTATCTCTTTAAAAAGAACATTTTTCAAAATGAAAAGAAACCCATGTTTAGCAGGATACAAAAATGAATACAAATTATCAAACCACTGATTAAATACTCAAATTTTGTAGCACGTAGGAGAATTTAGATTTTTTTTCATCGGTCACGTGACCATCGGCGTGGCATAATGACGTCATATTTAGGGTCATTGGTTTACAAAAGTTTGAAACTGACCAAAATAATGCCAAATTCTCTCAAATTACCTGACCATTACATCCTTAGCAACGCACCCCAAAAAATACGTCAGTAGGCCCTTAAGGACGTTCGCGCCATTGCTACTGCGCATCTCTATCGCCTATTCATTGGTCACGCGCGTGCCACGTCATTTTCAAGCGCGCGCACCGAGTCGAAAACTCAACAAAATATATGGGCAGATGACCTTTGCGTAGACTTTATGTGCGAATATTTTTGTTGGATGCTCGTGACCCCCACTTTTCTTTCTGGAGATCACTTCCTTTTCTGATCCTTTCCGTTATACTAAAAAACAAAAAAAATCTGTACGTGGGAAGTTTTAATTATTTCTCATATACTATTCAAATAGGGTCGAATTGGTACTTGGATACAGGTGTGCGTAACTTAGAAGTTGTATTTTTAAGGCTAATTCTAGCTGATTTAATGACATATGTAGCAAAGATCTATCAAATAGGCCATATATGCTGTTTTAAACACACATAACTTAGATATGATTCTTCAACTTAAATATATGCCGATAGTAATGAATCCGGCCAGAATTGCCTCGAATGACTGGAAATCCTAGAAATGCTATGGTCTGAGCTGCGCCTTATCTTCAGAACGAGTTCGGTGACCCCCGATTTTTTTTTACGTTTTTAATCTAATCTTATCACTTTCTACCTTGCAGTCAAAGTTTTAAAAATCTGTGCGTGGGAAGTTTTTGGGCGCGAACGTCCTTAGGCGCCAAGACGTCAATCGAATCTTATTGAAATAGTCACTCAAGGCGCGTCAAAAAGTGACTTTATTCTTAGTATATTGTCTATTCTTTTAAACCCTTACCATATTCTGAAATTCCCAATGGTATTCCATCGGTAAATATAAAAAAATTACTGTAAATTACTGTAGATATGTCGATTTCAACGTAAGAGTCGAAAATTAAAAACCTCTCGGTTGACACAGTAACACAACACTGTGTTCTTTTTTTTCATCGTGGAAGAGAACAATTTTATAACTTTGGATAAACTGTCATCGTTGAATGTGCAGAGTGGTCATCGAAAGTAAATTTCCCAATTGAACGCCCAATTGGAAAGAAGAAAGCCTGAACAAAACTCAGGGTTTCAAACGGGATTCGAAAAACCCCAATGACCTCCGCGATACCGGTGCGATGCTCTACCAACTGAGTATGAAGCCACACATGGGAGACAAGGTCAATTTCTTCACATTCCATCTACAACGCGCAGTACAAATATGAATTATTTCATATAAAATGTAGACTTCATAACTTGTCATAGTGTTCAGTGCTTAATTAAAAGTGCCCCTGTGATCAAAAAAATCACTTCCTTTTTTTTCTTGAGATTCTGAAAGTGTGTCTGCTTAACATTTGACTGGCAAAATTCTGACCTTTCATTTCTATCCAAAGGCTGTTTACTTTGAGTGTAAGTTTTGGATTTCACGATCCGCCATTACTCACGTTCAAACCTGACCGATTTGACCTCAGAGGGTTGGATCCGGGAAAAGTGATGTCAAAGGCTCACCAGCTTAAAATTTCAGCGTGTGAACGCAGCTTATTATGTATGCAAAGTGCGAGTTTAAAAGTGTGAAAGCCCAAAACTCCCGTGCTGCATATTAATTCTGCAGCGTACACACGCATTGCATTCTTAAACTAGTGAGCCTTTGACGTCATTTTCTCCTCGATCCAGCTCTCTCAAGAACTTAAATTTAGTAATGGCGGATCATAAATAGGAAAGTTCCAGTTAAAATAAACAGGTGCCTTTTTAAATCAAGGATTAAAACTTGGGGTCACTTATGTTTAGTTAACATAGTTGTTGAAAATCCAAAGGAAAAAAAAAAAAAATTTTCGTCACCGGGGCAACTCTAAGGATCCATTATCAAAAATTTAAATTCACGGTCAAATTATTGGATTGTCCAAAGGGTACTCCCTTTCATAAAAACCACCGACTTGAGAAACGTGACCAGCAACACAAGAAAAGTGTTAAAAGGTCCAACATTCTAGGCTGCTGAAATAGTTCTTGAAATCTCAAACTATGGACTCGTCTAGAGAAATGGGGACGCACATCATCGAGTTTTAGTGGGATGTTAATTACGAAATAAAATATATACGAACCAAAATCCGAACTCTACCACGACAAAATTTACAAAAGTATTTTTTATTGTCGACCTGTGGGACCTGCAACTTTTAGCCCCCGCCGCCAAAAAGATCTGACGCAGAGTTCGAGTAGTACCATAAAATAACAAAGCAACATGCTCTACCGCTTGGCACGGAACATGAACACGACTCCAACAGACAAAAGAAATAATTTATAACAAGGAATAACACTCGACGAAAGCGATTTAAAACCAGGCTAACATTCGAAACATACTTACTACTGCTTAATCCTCATTCTCTACGAGAGGTAGAAGTTCCATCTGGGCAAAAATCCAAAACAATCCTTGCTGTTAGATGCTCCCGTTTTATACAAAATGTTCAGGGTAAAGATTGTTTCCATACCTCAAACCGCCCTCTCCCTATTCACTTACACTTACATGAAATTTCTAAGTTTCTTAACGCAGACACTTATAGTTTCTGCTCAACAAATGTTGTCAAAGTGCAAGTCTCTTCAATTTTAAAGGAAAAACATTTTGAGGTGACGAAGAAGATTCGAATCTGGCGTACCAGCTCAGCAGTCTACCATCCTAACCACTAGACCACCGAGAATTCGCTGCAAGGAATCGAATTGGTTTACCGAAAACCCGAACCCTATAAAGAAGCTAACCATTAACCCTAACCCTAATCAGTATTTTCAGTGCTTAGGCCTAATCAATATTTTCAGTGCTTAGGCCTAATCAGTACTTTCAGTGCTTAGGCCTAATCAGTATTTTCAGTGCTTAGGCCTAATCAGTATGTTACGAAAAATTATTGCGTGACATGGAAGGTTCGTGTATATACTTATATGGTCTAGAAGTTTCGTGCATATTTAATTAGTTTGTGTCACGTTGACTAAGCAATCTTTTTTAGCCGTTTGCGTATGATGCTGTTAATAGTTTTATATTGTAATGTTGCTTTATTTAGTCGAGCCAGAAAGTTCTAGAATCTTATGCTGTAAAGTATATAAGCGAATCGGTGTAGGTTTAAGTGGTTTTTCCCAGGAGTGTTTAGAGGGAAATTATCTCGTGAGTCGGTGGTGTTTATTGAAGTGTGACGAAGGTCGCGTGTAAAGTATCGGTAGAGGTTGTGTTTATTGAAGCGTAACAGAGAAGTTACGTGGATATCTGGCAAGAGGCCAAGTTTATACAAGAGTGACGGAAGTCGAAGTGTAGTTTACAAGCCTAGCGTGTGCTTGTTGTGAAGTCTTGTGTGGAATTACTGCGTCCATCTGGAATAAATAACCTTGTTGTTGTTCTGACAACCCTGCCTTCTGTTTAGACTGCAAACTGGTCCAAACTACCTGCACTTAAGGTAATTCCCCTGAAATAAAACTGACAATAGATTTTCGTTTCAAACTTTGCCCACTGAATATTTATCATATGAGAACTTCAATTTTGAAATAAAAAAGGGGGGTGCCCATACTCATTAAGGAGCACTTGGGCATTGAAAATGACCCATTTTGGCATTATTTAGCGCTTATTACAAGAACGCATTCCCAGTAATAATTGTAAATTTTTGTGACCGAGACTCATGAGAACACGCATTAAACTGGAGTCAATACGTTGTATCGGACACAAATAAACTTTTTAAGTTTGATTTAGACAGAAAGCTCAATCCTTGATTAAAATTTCAACCAAATTTCTTGACATGGTTACCATAGGGCAAAATAGAAAAGACCACAGTTTACTTGCTATTTTCGCTATTTATTCAATTTTCAGCAATAGAAATCAGACCAGTCTTTCCTCAGGCAAAGTTTATGATAAGTTGATTACAATGACTGGAAAAAAAATTGGGGTGCCCATGCTCGTTGGTGAGCTATAGCCATTTTTCAACTGAAAGAGCTCAATATCAAGGCAAATCCGCCATGTTTTCAGTGTGCACGTGCACGAGAGCGCGCTAAATGACGCCCTAAATTATGCGCAGAAAGGATGCGCAGTGCAATTGTGAGGAATAACCTTAAAACAACGAACTTGCAACACAGCATTTACTTTGTGTACGCATCACAACGCATCCAAGGGCGGTTTGAGATATGGAAACAAGTCCTAACCAATGTTAAGACATTTGCGAAACTGGCTCCCGCAAATTGTCAGCGGAAAGTGCTTGAGCATGCTCCAAGACAACGGATTTTTCAGCCAATCTCGTTCCCTGAGTCTTCGTTCCCCTTGACCAGCGGTCGGAAAACGAGAGCTCTGGGAGCAACCATTTTGAAATAACCATGGAAGTAACCGAATTCTGCCCATCCGGTTTCACTGCGCAGTCTGCATCTATGGCGCATGCCTGAAATGGTTGCTCCAGGAGGGAGGGGTCAACTTTGTTTGTGCGGCAATGCGATTGCGCGGCAGATGATCTTAGCCAATATGACGTCACAAGTGAACCGGTCCGAGAGGTTCAATGGCCGCCAAAATATGACACCAGGAAAAGTTTTTCATCCGATGATTGCTCAGAGAATTTGAAAGGAAGCGATCAACAGACTGCAGGAATAAAATGACCTGTTAATATTGTGATCAAAAATACTTTGGTTTTCAAAAAGTAGATGTCGGAAGGCGCAAAAACGAGCACAATTTCGAGAGCGCTCAATTGAAACCGCGGTTGAAAAGTTAAGCTTTATGCCCTTTTCTTGGGCGATATCTGGAGAACAAAACAATGAACTACACGAACACAGGAATATGACCTTGCTATGTTTTAAAACGTTTGATTGGTGATGAAAACGACTCATTAAACATATGCATAAAAATGATCAGTGGGTTTAAACCCATTATTTTGTGAACGATAGCGCGGACCTATGGAGGACCTGCTGATCAAATTACACTCGAAAACCTCGGAATATTTGGCGGGAACTGCTCCCCTACAAAGACATTTGAACTATCAAGTTATATGCTGGGTTTGAAAGTAAATAATGTACCAAGAAGTTATTTTTCGTCGCTAAATTATCGGCAAAACCGTCGAAGATAACAACATTTTCTTCTGCGAGGCGAGCCAGCTGACGCAAGCTACCGAGCAGACGTTGTGTGGATATTTAAGCTGCTAAACTGATATAACATCCCTGTACAGGAGACCTAGATGAATCAGTTAATATTCGGAATATCATGAATGAGACCTGTTGGCAGAAATGTGCTTCATTTCATTTCAAAATGCTCGTTTAATATAATCGCAGCAGGATCTGATTCCTCGGGCGTCCGCATACAGCGCAAGGAAAGTAATCCTAAACTGTCCTAAACTGGTGCTTTGGGTTTATAATTTTTTATCATTTCTTACAGTGAGTTCACTTAAAATAAACCTGTATAGACTGTAAAAGAAAACTGTGCAGGATGTGATATGAACTAAAAAAATACAGAATTTGGTTACAAGCAGCTAGCGAATCAATTCAAGAGGAAAGAAAATATGAACAGGGACACTTCCTAATACCTATGCTAAGTCATTGGCTGGAGTTTTCTAAGGATATCTGTCTTGAGAAACTGTAATAGCTTTACTGCCTCAAGTTTGAAACGGTAATCAATTATTTTATTATACTTTATGCTTTTAATTTTCATCATAAATCCTATGTAAATAAAGATAGCTTTAACAATTATTTTGCATTAAATTTAAACTTACAAACAAATAAACAAACACTTTATTTATTTACCGAGGGTGAAATACATTATTACTGGTTACCTGGTAGTTTACAAAATGGCCCCCCAAACCTACAAAGAAATATACTAGGGAAGAGTATCACAGAGGCTGCACTTGTAAAAATAAACCCCAAGCATGATTTCTCCCCAGCTCCTTCCATCCTGGGCTCCCATTTACTTTTTCCATTGATGAGTTTATTATTGGCTTCAAGAGAATGCATCATGCAAGTGACAAGCAAACATATTTGGCAAATACCCCCAAAAACCACACAAGATAGGTTTTTAAAATGTTTAATTGACAGTATAATGACTATAAATAGATGGTTTTCCATGATAATATTATTGTATTGCAAGAAACGGGACCTGCTTGAATGGTCTTTCAAAAGCAGTGGAAGATGCTGTTTACCTAAGGTTTAAAAAGATCAAATAAGTCTCTCATTAATATTATTTACCAACTGGAGTAAGTGTTTATATCACCTGTCCCTTCCCACATTTGTTTTATAGCACTCCTAACTATATTCAACAGAAAATGTAAACTAAAAGATAAATTTCCTGAGGTCTAGCACCAAGAATTCAATGTGTATTAAGCATTAAAAAATGTAATTCTCTCAATAAAATGATCCAACCCCATCCACTGTTTAAGTTATGTCCACGCAGATACAATATAATATGAAAAAGGCTTTAGTAATCCTGCTGGGACAACTTCATTTCAGCTAAACACTTGATAAAGTTGCCTCAAAGGAGTCTGATAGGATTTTCTCTAATACCCATGACCAGATAAATGGGGCCTTGTGTGTTAACACTTGATAAAGTTGCCTCAGAGGGGTCTGATAGGATTTTCTCTAATACCCATGACCAGATAAATGGGGCCTTGTACTATCTCCTCCACAGAGGCCCCATACGGGAAACTGAATAGGCCTTATCACGGTTTTCGACACCATCTTGACAGGTAGGCAAAGCGGTCAGATTACAGTGTCTGTTTGGGAATCTGACCACAAATAACTTTTTCCAAAATAGAATTTTGCACAAGTTATGAATTGCAATGTTAAAATACTAGGTAGAAGATTGTATTCACCAAACAATTTTGGAGGATATAGCATAACTAGAAGATGCTCAGTTAATAATTTAACTTTCCATACATTTGTTTGTAAAATTTGACTGGTTAGATGGATGTCTAGATGCAGTTTGTGGGAAGAAAAAACAGACAAAAGTATAAAAAAATTAACTGAGTCTTCTAGCGAGGTCCAAATATTTCATACTCAAATGGACTGATCATTTTTGCGGCTGATTCTTCCATATCATCTTCGATTACAATGATTTCTTGAACATATAAGCTATTTTGTGACACGGTTACACGTTTCTTTGGGTCACCGATCTCGTAAAAAAGGCAATTTTACGAGACGAATAGTCAAAATTTTGCACTAAATATTTCCACTCGACAGCGATGACTGTAATACTTTAAATACACTTTATGCAAGATTTTACGGTTATAATTAAAATCTACTTACCTCTCAAGAAAGAACAATGACAATTTCTTCATGGGATCCAAATACAATACCATTTGAAGCTGGAATAATTGGAGAAATCCTCCTCAAAACGTTGTGTTCAGCGAGATTCGACGGCGCCATTTTCGAAAATTTTGTGCATTTGCGCGCTTCTCTCGTCGTGACGTCATAATGGCAATGATCATCGGGTCAGCCAAATCTGACGTGTTGACCCCTCCCTCCTG
>JAHPZR010014476.1:0-13899 GCA_019787425.1 Platygyra sinensis | reverse complement strand
CAACTGTAGTTTTTGCATTAAACCAATTCTACTTTTATATAAAACTTTGATTTTATTTTCTTTCACGAAAGTTGAGAATAGATTCTTGGCTCTTTCATTATTGCAATTATTTTTCATCATTTTCTGCATAGATCACATCTCTTCTTGTTACTTTATCCTATTGATAACTTAAATTGACTTCTCGTAATCTGTTTTCAATACCTTATTTTCCAATGTATTACATTTTTGCCTTCCAACAATATCCTCTATAATATTTTTTATATAAAGTAAAAACTTTAAATTATCAATTTGAACAAGATATAAACCGTGTACCTCACAAGTTCTTATCTAACGCAGTTTAGGGTCTGCCGCTAGCGCCGTTTTGTTCCAAAAATTTCTTCGGCTGCTAAAACTGCGATTTTTAATGACCGGTGATTGTGTTCGCTTAAGAGTTGTCCATGAGAAAACCAGCAGAACCAGGCAGGAGGTGATACAGCTCAAAATTCAACCGATTTTGCTCAAACTTGGCCATAAATGTTGGGTTTATGGAGTAAAGAATATGGCAAGAACTATAGTTAAATATTTTTGATTTCTCTTCAAGTGTAGGGGTATCCATCCTCCAAAAATGGCCGCTCTTTTTCACTAATTTATGCATAATTAAACTAGCTGTCTTTGAATTAGTTAGGTCTACAACAAGAAAGGCCGAGGTGGAAATGAAATCCCACGGGGGGGGGGATGCATCTGTTCTAACTATTATTAGTCTCAAGAGCAGCAGATACTCCATTTAATACCAGACATTTTGATTTCTCTCCGTGGCGCCATCATAAGTATAGGTGGCATATTTTGTAGTGTTGTAAATAGCCTTTAATTTAATGGCTAAAATATCTGCACTGGGCAACAGGAAATACTCGTTATTCTAGAGCATGCATAGTGAAGAGCAATCACTAGTTCTCAACAAAGCCATAAATGTTTGGGGGACCTCAACAATTTTTCTGGGGCTGGCATACTGCTTACATAGGAATCACCGATTTTGGCCATTTAATTAATGACTAAAATATCACAGAAGTTTTTCTGTGTTAATCCTAACTCGAAATCACAAGAAATATCTACCTAAGGTATTTTCCTATCAATTCAGTATAAATTCGCTGAAAGAAGCACTGACACATTTCTCTCAAATATTTTCAGAGCTACTTCTCACGGTTATCGATAAAAACGCGCAGAAGAAGATTCAACCTATAAGTTCCCTCAACATAGGTTTTCAGCGTAAATTAGAATGAAACCTAAATAACTACTACATACATGTCACTTAATGCAATTTTGCACTCTCGCTGATTCTTGGACCGCGAAATGTCCGTTTGTGTCATCTGTTTCGTTGCTTTCGACCCGAGGTGAAATGTCCTTTTGCTTCCCGCTTTCTCATCAGAGATATCAACATTTGGTCAAACAGCTACTCACAAGGCGTTTAAAACCCAGGAAGAGCTATCACTTTGTAAGTGTTATAGGATAAGATTTACAAAACCACCACCAAAACCTTCCGCCATTTTGTTGATTTTAGCGTTCATTTGTGTCTCTTATACATGACGTATACCTGATTAAAGCGGTAACCGCTGACTTTTCAACTTCTCGTTCATAATGGCTGAGTGTTTTGTGATGGAATTTAAAGCATCTGAATGTGAAAGTGATCACTCTCCCTGTATTTTAAATGACTTCTTGAGTAGCCTTCGGCAGCTGTTATACCTCTGATGATGAAGGCGGGATGGCAAAGGTATTCCCTCTTTAAACCTTGGTCGAAGCACGAACAGGTTGGGCAACTGCATGAACATTTCGCAATCCACGAATCGAAGAGAGCGCAAAATCGCGTCCAAGTGACATGTACAATCACTGTATGTAGTACTTATTTCTTGTTTCAATTTTATTTTGTGCCTGAAAACCCAAGTTGAGGAAACTTAAGCGTTGAATCTTCCTCTGCCTCATTTTTTCTTCGCTATCGAGAGAATGTACAAAATGTACTTCTGAAAATCTACCTAAAAGAAATTGTCTCAAGTGCTTCCTTATTCGCTGATTTTATCTAGATCTTGATAGGGAAATACTTTAGGTAAGATATATCTTGTTAATTTCGAGTTAGTTAGACAGAAAATATCGCTTTTGTGTTTTAGTGAATGTTCATAATATAGTGGCCAAAAGGCGTGAGGTCCTATGTAAAACAGTATGCTAAGCACAAAAAATTGTTGAGGTCCCCAAACCATTTCATGGCTTTTTTTGGAGAGCTTTAGTGATTGCCTTTCACTATCCAATGTTAGAATAAGTCGTATTTGCCGTTGCCTAGTGCAGTTATTTGCCTAAGTTAAAGACTATTCAAAACACTGCAAACTATGGACCTTCTTAGATGGAGCCGCAGAGAAGAACGAAATTGTCTGGTTCAAATGAATATCTGTACTTTGGCGATATATAGTAGAACATGATCCAGTGGATTTCATTTTCCCATGGGTCTTTTCTTGTTTGTAAAATTACTAACGCGAAGACAGCTAATAATTATGCATAAATTAGTGAAAAGGGCCGTTTTTGGAGGAGGTACCCTAACTGAAGAGAATAAATATTTGAACCTAAGTTCTTGCCATATCATTTACTCACCAAAACCAACGTTTATGCCAAGTTTGAGCAAAATCGGTGATTTGAGCTGTATCACCTCCTGCCTGGTTTTCCTATGGACACACCCTTGAAAGGGAGTGGTGGGGAGGATATTCGCCAAAAATAGCAAGCTTTAGTCGATACCTTTTTAAATCTTATTTTATTCAGGAATCCCTTCAAGCTATTGATTAATTTCTGATGCGCACTCAATGTCTTCGTAGACATATTTATCCTTCCACGTTTATATTTAGTGCTTGGTAACGGGCATCTCAAAAAACATATATATATGTTATTGGCCGGCTGGGAGGTCCGATAAGGAAAAACTGTGACGAGGTCTTGAAAATTTTCAAGCCCGAGGTCACAGTTTTTCCCTATACGGACCGACCCTAAGCCGGCCAATAACATTTTTATCTTTTTTTTTCTTGCCGT
This sequence comes from Platygyra sinensis, assembly GCA_019787425.1. NCBI lineage: Eukaryota > Metazoa > Cnidaria > Anthozoa > Scleractinia > Merulinidae > Platygyra > Platygyra sinensis. Next base: position 10,863 of record JAHPZR010014476.1, on the reverse strand, counting down.
AAACTGGCTTACAAGTGCGTTTGTTTACGCAACTTTGCCATTGAATCGGCTTACGCGCCGTCTATTTGCAAAAAATCTAACGAGCGAAAGAACGAGTAAATCAGATACTATACGAAGGAAGATGTATAAAAGAACAGATTTATTTCGAACTACTTTATGTTAGTGCATTTAGTTCCCTAGTTAAGGTCTCCAAAATTGTTTTCCAGGTGTGAAATTTTGTTCAAATTTTGAAGTTGTACTACAAAAACAGTTTTTGTCGATCATGGCGAACCACTCGACTGAATTAGATTTTTCTACCGTAAATTGAATAGCAGATAGCGAGGAAATTCGTTAAGTGTACTCCACAGTAATTCTCTGAAGTACAGCGACGATTACAGAGGGAAACTCCGCTGAAATTGACTCAGTTTTTAATTAAAATTGCACAAAGAGACACACGGGATTTTACGCGCCATTACAGCGCCGATCAACAAACAACCAAACAAACTCTCACAACTTCAAAAACTTCAATTGAATTTACTTACAGTAACATTTCCTTGCCATCTAAGGGTGAATAGAGGTAAACTTGCGCTGATTAATCGTCTTTGGAAGTGAAAAAAGGGCGAAAGATTGACGATAACCACTAATTCATTCACGAAAATAGATCAACTCGATGGATTCCGCCCGCTGTAGCGGTCCGTATGAGAGAATTCCGCCCGCTCCAGGAACCAATCAGATTTCCGGATTTGTTGAATTCCGCCCGCTCACGAGCCGAAAAAAAGATAATTTTATATATGATGCTGAGCTAAAGATTAATAAAGCCACCATTGTGCAGTGTATTGATCGGTGTCTTCCCGATAGCCGACCAGGGTTCTTAGCAGAAGTTTTTGCATTAGTCAAATAAAGCATAACTGGCACCATAGATTAAGGCGAGACTCGATTTGCCAAAAAAGGGCAAGCTAACCTGAAGGCAGCCCGGCGCATGCTCCTGCGGAAAATTTTGAAATCGTACGTTGCCAAACATGCGAGCTCATGCATTTTGGTGAGCAGTTTCACGGTAAATGAGTTGTTTATGACCATAAAATTAAATGTAGCAAGTAGCGTTGTTTCACCTCATTGTCTTTGAATACTATTTTCTTCTTGAAACGTCTCAGTCTTTAGTTAAGTCTTAATGTATTGCTAGATGTGTACAAATTTTAATGGCTGGAACAGGTGGTTGCATTTTATATTACAGCGGGTGGAATTCCGCCGTTCTACTGAGAACCCTGTGACTGATGTCAGCTAGCATTCCAACAGCCAACTACCCCTAAATGCAAAGTTAATTTTTTAGCTAGAGTTCTAAATAGCCTTTTACCAAGTCTTTCAGGGCATGTTACATTTAGTCATCTCCAAATTTTGGGCTTTCAGTTATGACTGATCCCTTCTTCTATCACCCTAAAAATCCAATGATTCCATCCTAAAATCATCCCCCCTCAGACGATAAATAATGACCGGTCCCTTAATTAAGAGTGCCTACAAGGTAAAAAATAATTTCTGCTTGTTTGATAGGCTTTTTAAGAATATAGGAATGGCGTTTTTTATTTTGAAAAATCTTTTTAGCGATATTTACATTTTTGTATTATGCATATAAGGAAAGTGAAACATTAAATCGAGAACATCTCCAGAATATTGCAGCAGTGTTTTGTTAACTTAGCAACAGAAATGTATATCACAATTCAAGAGAAACAGAATGACAGCTTGTGTGTTGTTGCCATGTCTATACTCTTGGCGCCAGTACCTTTTTGTGAAAAACCAAATATTCCGGTTTGCAGCCCTTTTGGTAAGATAGAGGGCCTTGATAGGAACACACATGGCTCCCATATTGTCTTAACTCTTTCCATTAGATTGTTGGGAAGCGATAATTAACAAATAAAGAAGCCTCGACTGTGCTCTGTTTTGTTGTAAAGCACGCAGGAAGCGGTAGAGCACGAAAGAAGTGTAGGGGAAAACACGAGATGTAGTCGAGTGTTTTTCCCCACTTCTTGAGTGCTCTACCGCTTCCTAAGTGCTTTACAACAAAACAGAGCACAGTCGAGGCTTCTTTATTTGTTTTATGATAAAGAAACCAGTAATTTTCCCCCACACATTCACGTATCGCTCAAAAAAACTTTTATTTCCAATTGAAGAGAGATGGCGTGAGCGTCCACTAATCTCTGATAAAGGACGCTAAAATTAGCCAATCGCAGTCCTTGTTAGAATGGTTCAAATTATCTGATTGGTTGATGAAGGTCAAAGCTGTCAAAATGTCAACACATCAAAGTTAACAAAACCATCAAAGTTCACAAACTGAATCGAATTTTACCACGAGTGCTAGTTGTAGTTTTTCAATTCAAAAACAGGATCGAAAAGTAAAATGTTCAGTGAAATTCGGCTGAATTCTGGGCCATGAAAACCTGTACGTTGTTAACTTGACAATTAGAAAACAGGCTGCTTAAGGCTTGTGGCTGGTACTTGACAAACTGCTGCGCTGTGTTTCGTGAATGAACAACAGTCGGAGCTGGATTCATGGGAAGAAGACTGCTCGAGGTGACAGCATCAGTAAAACTCGGGTGTTGTGACTCTTCTGACCTTCCATTCAACGCACCGGAAAGGATATCGGAACAAGCTCTGAGTTGTTCACTCGAAGGGCAGGCATTGTAATTTCTGAGGCTGGCTTCACTGCGATGTCCCGAGATCGCCATGATGTGTCGTGATGGAACTTGCGCGTTTGACCACAAGGTGATTGCAGTCGCCCTGACACTATGATTGGTGTAAATTTTGGACAGAGATGCCAGTTTGGAAAGATCTTTCATCATCACTCCCAGTTTGTGGACCCCCAGAGGTTTGTTGTCGTACCACACTTGATCTTCTTGTGTAGCAGCCCGTTTTGGGTACTGAAACAACGCTTCGCAGCGAGGATTTAATTTCTGGAGGTACACCCTTAGGCAGTTAAGGCCATCAAAGAGCTGGTCATTTGATGTGGAGTACATTCTGGCCTCCTTCTCTACACTAGCAACGTCGTCGATTCCTCCAGGGTGGTTTTTAGTGGCCTCGTCGTGGGTCATCGAGACGTATTCGCGCCCGGTGTCGTCCTTCAAGAACTGGAAGCTTTGTTTTGTAAGTTCTCGCTGACCTTCGCGTCCGCGATGACACCAGTACAGGGTGATGTGAAACCAGACATTCCGCAGAAGGCCCCAAGGATTATCTCCCCGAATTGCACTGGAGGATTTTAATTTCTGGAGGTCTGCTTCTGGAATGGGAGGTTTGTGGTGGACGTTTTCTTTGTTTTCGCGCTTGTTTAATTTTATCTGACTCTGCAGCAACTTGTTTGAAGCTTGAAATTCGACTCCTTTTGAAATAGAAATTCCTCGGTTGAGTGGAGGATTATTGAGGTATCTCTCTATAGCGTTGCGAATTCCAAGTAGGGATGACCTTGAGTAAAGTGCACCATCTTTTGTGCGAGCTTCGGCGTAGAAATGACGAAGGTACTTATCTAGCTCGTTGTTGGTCATTTCGTGAAGACCCTTGGCAATTTTTCTGTCGCGGCACCAAGCTGTTTTTAAAACATTAACATAAAGAAAGATTAAATAGTTTTGAGCAAAAGTTTAAGCCCTTGCATTTTAATTCGCAAGCTAATTAACTTTCCGGTTTTCCTTTATTGTTTATTTAACACGAGATTGTATCGCACGAGAGTTATTAGCCGTGTTTGAGTTTGTAGCAACGTAGCCGAAACTTATAGCATTTTTACAGCACTAAACTTACCTTCAAAAACTCGGATAGCCCATTTTGTGTTGTCTTTGGTGTTTTTCGCCTCTGCTCTCGTTATGACTTCGTCAATTTCAGCACTTGACAGGCTTACAAACCTTGGTTGCTTTTTTTGTTGTTGCTTGCCGGTCGCGGCTCGGTGTTTTCATCGGGAACTACGGAACTACGGGAACTACGGGAACTACGGGAAACTACGGGAACTACGGGAACTACGGGAACCACGGGAACCACGGGAACCACGGGAACCACGGGAACCACGGGAACTACGGGAACTACGGGAACTACGGGAACTACGGGAACTACGGGAACTACGGGAACTACGGGAACTACGGGAACTACGGGAACTACGGGAACTACGGGAACTACGGGAACTACGGGAACTACGGGAACTACGGGAACTACGGGAACTACGGGAACTACGGGAACTACGGGAACTACGGGAACTACGGGAACTACGGGAACTACGGGAACTACGGGAACTACGGGAACTACGGGAACTACGGGAACTACGGGAACTACGGGAACTACGGGAACTACGGGAACTACGGGAACTACGGGAACTACGGGAACTACGGGGACTACGGGGACTACGGGGACTACGGGGACTACGGGGACTACGGGAACTACGGGAACTACGGGAACTACGGGAACTACGGGAACTACGGGAACTACGGGAACTACGGGAACTACGGGAACTACGGGAACTACGGGAACTACGGGAACTACAGAACTACAGATCTACAACAACTACAGAGCTACAGAACTGCAGCATTTACAGAACTACTTAACTACAAGAACTACGGGAACTACAGAATTATAGAACTATAGGACTACAGAACTACAAAACTACAGGAACTACAGGAACTACAAGACTACAAGAGCTACAAAACTACGGAAACTATAGAAACTAGAGGAACTACACTAACTACAAGAACTACAGGTAGTGAAGGAGTATTTTTGACGACTTCAGGGTAGTATATTCGTGACGGTTATCATGGATCTATTACCGCGCGTTACATGGAAACTTTATTATAATTCTTGTTTAAGACAACGTATGAGAATTACATTTTTAAGAAAAACAGATCCAGCGGCATCATTATTGTTACTGCGACGGCACGACAGATGCCAGATGGAGGTAAAACCCACTCACCAAAAGCGAAACTGCTTATATTCACCCTAGTTTCTTTTTGGTTAGCTTTGCTTGATGGTTGGAGCAACTCTAACATTAATATTAAAAAAAGTCACGTTTTATAATTAAATTTATTTCTTACATACTGACTGATAAACACATAAAAAAATCGCGGGTACAATTCGTACAAAGTACACAAATAAACCAATAAGTAAGGGCAACGACCGTCAAAACATACCGTTCAACCAATCAGAGACACGAGCGATGGTACTTCCGATTGGAGGGCAACAGGCACGGCTCTCTGTAGAAAACAAAATGGAGGAAGAAGTGCCAAGGTTTGTTCTCCTTGAAAAATGATACAGGACTTATATGATATAGGAAAGCAAGAAAACGTAGGCACGAGAGCAAAAACCGACAGAGACGTAACTCTGCCAAAACAACTTTTTTCAAAGGAAGGTAGAGCTCAGGAAAGTTAACAAATACCTCTTGCTGAACTCAATAAATTGCTAAGCGAGGTCGTATTCACTGTCAGAACTAAAGGTGAACATGACTACGAGGAACATCACTACGAGGGGTTATTCCCAGTATTCACTACTTGCACAATACCATAATGCACCTCTTTTACCCCCCCCAAAATTTTGCATACTCATTGTTTGCAATTTCTCCTGGGACATGAACATGTCCCAAGAGTAATATAAAACAATGCCTATGCACATTTTTGGGGGATAAAAGAGGTGTATTATGGGATTTGTGCAAGTAGAGAATTAGCGTTTGAGAAAAATCGCAAGACGCAACAATCCAAGCAAGAACAAATTAAAAAACAACTTAAGGGGAACAAGCAAAAGGTGTATGTATCTTATGCAGAATAGCAAATCAAGGTACTGTACAACAGAAACCTTGAAAATTTAATTTCAAGTCCAGAAGCGCTGAGTTCTCAACTCTCTGGCTAAACAATAGCCTTTATTTCAATCTTCAACTAATTCAGTAACATCACAATCTTTGCTGGGGTGATGCAACTCTGATTAAAACAGCTCATGATGTAGAGTTTATAAAGTACAGCAAACGGCAAACGAAAACAAAAACTGGCGCGAATGTCTCTGATATAAGGCCTTCTGCACCGAAATTGATCGCCGCAGAAAGTTGTGAGAAAGACCCAGTTGTATTAGTAAAATCTATTTCCAGAGAAAAGATCTGAGAACATGAAAGGTGCAGAAAGTCTGTTTTATTTTGCAGTCAGAGTGGTAAAAGTGTTGACAAGCCTGCACGACTCCTGCAGTTCGCAGATGAATAACTTATAAAACCTTCATAGCTTGGCTTTGACTAGGATGTCTTTTAGGGATTTTCCCTTACGATATGAGATAATGGGGGGCTCCTTAAAGATATTTCTCAGTTGTGGTTGATTTTCTATAAGGTGCCATTTCCCCATGAGTGTGTCCTTTAGGTTAGGCAACGCCGGATGGTATTGTGTAACAAAAGGCAGTATTTTTCGTGCGGTTTTGTTTTTCTGTGCTAGCGACACTTCTCTGTTGGAGAATTTAATCTCCGAAAGGTGTTTCTCTACAATTCTAGCTGGATATCCTCTATTCTGCAGGCGTATTTTGAAATTGCTGATATTTTCCTCAAAGCTAGTTTGAGAGGAATTTGTCCTTAGAAGCCTTAACGCTTCTCCTTTGATAAAGCCTTTCGTGACGCCTGGTGGATGACACGAATAGAAATTCGTGTATTGAAAGGTCTCTGTAGTTTTGAAATGCGTTCGTACGTCAAGAATAGACTCCTTATTGAATCTAACGCCTTTGTACACTTTCGTGTCCAAGAATGTAGTTTCTGTTTCTGAGATTTCAGCCGTGAATTTGATCGTAGGGTGAAAACTGTTCGCCTTTAGAAGAAAATCTTCTATTCTGTCTCTGCTTGTGTTCCACATAGATATGACGTCATCGATGTACCTTTTCCAAACGATTGGTTTTGTGTCGCTCTGTCTGAGTATTTCTTTTTCTATTTTGGCCATAAAAATATTAGCGAAAGCTACGGCCATTTTCGTACCCATGGCTGTTCCATGAGTTTGGAGATAATCTTTTCCATAGAATTGGAAGGATTTTTCTTGTAGAATCAGACTTAGCATTTCTCTTAAAAACCTGGTTGGAATGGGAGGTTTTCTCTTATAAAATTCTTCGTATGCTTCGCATACAGTGGTAATACCTTCCTCCTGTGGTATGTTTGTGTAGAGGCTGGTAACGTCCATTGAGACAAGGATGGTATCTTTAGGCAGTTTAGTCTTTTCGATGAAGTTAAGAAAGTCTGTTGTATCTTTAAGATACGAGGCTTGCTTTTGCGCTATTGGCTGAATGAGGTGGTCAACAAAAGCTGAGATCCTTTCTGTAGGGCCGTCACACCCTGATATGATAGGTCTACCAACAGGCGTCGGTTTGTGAATCTTTGTAAGTGTGTAAAACACTGGTATTCGCGGAGGGTCTGGCGTCAAGGAGAGCCATTTAGCCGTCATATCATCTATGTGGCCTTCTAGAAATATCGATTGAATTAATCGGAGAACTTTTTTGGCCGTGGTGTTAACTATAGGTTTGTCTAGGGGCCGGTAGTTGTGTATATCATCAAGTTGAACTTGGCCCTCGTTAAGTTTATCTTTTTTGTTCATTATGACGGTTGTGGTTCCCTTATCGGCTTTCTTTAGTACAATGTTCTTGTCACGCGATAGTTCTTTGAGAGCATTTCGCTCCCCCAGTGACAGGTTGTCTTTCGGCCTGTTCAATTTGATACTAGCAAGATCAAATTTGACTTCTTCTAGAAAGGTTTCTAGAGCAACTGAGGGCTGGACTGGCGGGTCCCAGTTCGACTTAACGTGGAAAGGATGAGGTTCTTTATCGTTCCCGTGAAATATGTATTTTAGGCGCATTCTTCTGGCAAATTGACCGAAGTCATTGAGTAGCTGGCGCCTGATAATGTCTTCTCTTGTAACGGGAGTAGGAATGAATTTCAAACCACGAGTGGTAAAAGTGTTGACAAGCCTGCACGACTCCTGCAGTTCGCAGATGAATAACTTATAAAACCTTCATAGCTTGGCTTTGACTAGGATGTCTTTTAGGGATTTTCCCTTACGATATGAGATAATGGGGGGCTCCTTAAAGATATTTCTCAGTTGTGGTTGATTTTCTATAAGGTGCCATTTCCCCATGAGTGTGTCCTTTAGGTTAGGCAACGCCGGATGGTATTGTGTAACAAAAGGCAGTATTTTTCGTGCGGTTTTGTTTTTCTGTGCTAGCGACACTTCTCTGTTGGAGAATTTAATCTCCGAAAGGTGTTTCTCTACAATTCTAGCTGGATATCCTCTATTCTGCAGGCGTATTTTGAAATTGCTGATATTTTCCTCAAAGCTAGTTTGAGAGGAATTTGTCCTTAGAAGCCTTAACGCTTCTCCTTTGATAAAGCCTTTCGTGACGCCTGGTGGATGACACGAATAGAAATTCGTGTATTGAAAGGTCTCTGTAGTTTTGAAATGCGTTCGCACGTCAAGAATAGACTCCTTATTGAATCTAACGCCTTTGTACACTTTCGTGTCCAAGAATGTAGTTTCTGTTTCTGAGATTTCAGCCGTGAATTTGATCGTAGGGTGAAAACTGTTCGCCTTTAGAAGAAAATCTTCTATTCTGTCTCTGCTTGTGTTCCACATAGATATGACGTCATCGATGTACCTTTTCCAAACGATTGGTTTTGTGTCGCTCTGTCTGAGTATTTCTTTTTCTATTTTGGCCATAAAAATATTAGCGAAAGCTACGGCCATTTTCGTACCCATGGCTGTTCCATGAGTTTGGAGATAATCTTTTCCATAGAATTGGAAGGATTTTTCTTGTAGAATCAGACTTAGCATTTCTCTTAAAAACCTGGTTGGAATGGGAGGTTTTCTCTTATAAAATTCTTCGTATGCTTCGCATACAGTGGTAATACCTTCCTCCTGTGGTATGTTTGTGTAGAGGCTGGTAACGTCCATTGAGACAAGGATGGTATCTTTAGGCAGTTTAGTCTTTTCGATGAAGTTAAGAAAGTCTGTTGTATCTTTAAGATACGAGGCTTGCTTTTGCGCTATTGGCTGAATGAGGTGGTCAACAAAAGCTGAGATCCTTTCTGTAGGGCCGTCACACCCTGATATGATAGGTCTACCAACAGGCGTCGGTTTGTGAATCTTTGTAAGTGTGTAAAACACTGGTATTCGCGGAGGGTCTGGCGTCAAGGAGAGCCATTTAGCCGTCATATCATCTATGTGGCCTTCTAGAAATATCGATTGAATTAATCGGAGAACTTTTTTGGCCGTGGTGTTAACTATAGGTTTGTCTAGGGGCCGGTAGTTGTGTATATCATCAAGTTGAACTTGGCCCTCGTTAAGTTTATCTTTTTTGTTCATTATGACGGTTGTGGTTCCCTTATCGGCTTTCTTTAGTACAATGTTCTTGTCACGCGATAGTTCTTTGAGAGCATTTCGCTCCCCCAGTGACAGGTTGTCTTTCGGCCTGTTCAATTTGATACTAGCAAGATCAAATTTGACTTCTTCTAGAAAGGTTTCTAGAGCAACTGAGGGCTGGACTGGCGGGTCCCAGTTCGACTTAACGTGGAAAGGATGAGGTTCTTTATCGTTCCCGTGAAATATGTATTTTAGGCGCATTCTTCTGGCAAATTGACCGAAGTCATTGAGTAGCTGGCGCCTGATAATGTCTTCTCTTGTAACGGGAGTAGGAATGAATTTCAAACCACGAGTGGTAAAAGTGTTGACAAGCCTGCACGACTCCTGCAGTTCGCAGATGAATAACTTATAAAACCTTCATAGCTTGGCTTTGACTAGGATGTCTTTTAGGGATTTTCCCTTACGATATGAGATAATGGGGGGCTCCTTAAAGATATTTCTCAGTTGTGGTTGATTTTCTATAAGGTGCCATTTCCCCATGAGTGTGTCCTTTAGGTTAGGCAACGCCGGATGGTATTGTGTAACAAAAGGCAGTATTTTTCGTGCGGTTTTGTTTTTCTGTGCTACACAATCTGTGTTACACAATACCATCCGGCGTTGCCTAACCTAAAGGACACACTCATGGGGAAATGGCACCTTATAGAAAATCAACCACAACTGAGAAATATCTTTAAGGAGCCCCCCATTATCTCATATCGTAAGGGAAAATCCCTAAAAGACATCCTAGTCAAAGCCAAGCTATGAAGGTTTTATAAGTTATTCATCTGCGAACTGCAGGAGTCGTGCAGGCTTGTCAACACTTTTACCACTCTGTTTTATTTTGCAGTAAACCATATGAAGGCCTGAGAAGTACTTCGCGCAAATCTTGGTTCAAAGGCATCAAGGTCGGCGTAAACAAACTTGGCTGGCTAATGAAGAAAACTTTTTGAGAAGGCTGAACTAGAAAATCCAAAATTGATAAAACACGTGCAACAATGTTGCATACTCTCAGCGACCAAGGAATTTCCCCAACCCACATAGCACAACTCTATGGACACAAGAATTTTAAGAGCATCGAGAACTAGAGTTCGCTTTCGACAAAACAACAGCAATCTACGTTAAACGTGCTGGCCAACATATCCAGTGAAAAAGTTGTCAGCCTGCATACAGTAGTGAGCAATTCAGTACTTTTGGAATTAAAGGGACAGTCTCCCGAGTTGCGCATGCGCGACTTTCTGCCTTGGAGCACTAACGCAGTAATTTTCCGCCATACAGGTACGGATTCGTCGGTAACTAAATATTAAAACATAACTAATTTTTAAATCAGAAACCGAAAAATCGAATGTTTTTGCGTTAAGGAAAGTCAATCTGAAGGCTATAAATGCAAAAGGCCTTGCAGCACCGGGTGGAATAGCGCGTGAGATCATATCCACATGTATTTTGCGCTATATAAGTAATAATTTTAATTTAATTTTAAGTAATCGTGGTTGCCTTTGTAAAGGCCGTAAAGTGCACTGTTACGTTTTAT
>JAHPZR010014475.1:12500-25000 GCA_019787425.1 Platygyra sinensis | reverse complement strand
TTGTTCTAATTATGCATAAATTGTGATTGGCTAGTCTCTGGTATTTATATCTTCTGTCACCGTTGAATATACACTCGCGCTAGCGATCCACGCAGTTTATACTTCAGCATATATCCCACCCTCCCACCCTCCCACCCAGCTTACTGCAGTTGTTGTTGTTTTCGATTACAGGCCGTAGGGGTGCTTATTACGAAAGCTCTCGATGTTTCAAATGTGGGAAATACGGTCACTGGGCCAAAGATTGTCGATCTGCCCTCTGGCCAGGATCTGGAAGCTACAGTTATCAATCCTGCTATAATCACAACTCCTTTACCGGACCTTCATACAACAAGCTTGCGCATCCTACCATATTTCTTGTATGTCTCATTATTACGGAATTGAAGGGTAAAATAATTTACGTTCGGTTGAGCGAACCGAATTAGAACGTAAGCCAAAATTATGTTATCATTTACATTCTGACCTAAATTTCCGATACATTTCCTGGTAAATGCTAAGCAACCAAATTCTTCCCTAAAATTTGACCGAGAAGATCTGATTGGTCATGTAAACACTCACTAAGAGTCTGACACTGGTAAGCTACCAAAACAAGGAAACCACACAACTAGAATGAACTGCAATAATTATGTTTGTAAACACTATACTAAAGGGCCTGGTATGAGATAATTCCAGAATTGCAATATTGGCATATCATGTCATTCTAGTATTTTCTCTGTGTTGTGTAGGATATCACTGACTCGCAAACAAACCTGAATACCTTAGCCAAAAGACACATTATACTAACGTAAAAAAACCTTTGGTAGAAAAAAAAGTTCTGAATTACTTAAGGTTAAACAGCTTCTCTTTTGTCCGATATAATTTCTCATACTGAATGACCTCTATTGTGGCAGGTAACCCGTTACCAAAGCTGGCCAGGACAATCCACAGCCTACATGATTGGAAGGATAGCAATTTTGAAAGCCAGAAACCATACTCACACAACCCTGGGTAAAGACTTCAACCTCAAAGACTTTCATTACCAGGTGAATATTACTTAGACGTTGCCATATTTCATTATTCAAATTTTACACATTGTACGAATTCCGATTTTCTAATTGGTTGATTCGTACCACGTGACGCTAGGTTGTGACGAAACAACCACCTTGACGTCATTATCGTGGTGTAATTACATTATCACCATGGCTTCGGCTGACTCAGACTTTGACGATTTTTGTTTGCAGTGTATTTAATTTGAATAATAAAAATGTTAATGCACTCAATTCTCGTGAATTATCGGGATTTATCTTCACTCGTTCACAACCGATGAGCTTGAAATTTTCAATATCGCACTTGGCGGCCTCATGCGGTATTGAAATTTCTCGTTCATTGTTAGTGAACTCGTGCAGTTAATTACAGGTTAACGCACTCATTGCTCGTGAATTATCGGGATTTACCTGCACGAGTTCACTAACAATAATCGAGAAATTTCAATACCGCACGAGGCCGCCGAGTGTGGTATTGAAATTTCTCGTTCATTGTTAGTGAAAGAGTGCAGGTAAATCCCGATAATTCACGAGCAATGAGTGCTTTAACATTTTTATTATTCAAATTGAATGCACTGCACACAAAAATCGTAAAAAAATTGAGTCAGCCGTAGCCATGGTGTAATGACAGTGGTGTAATGAATTTACTCCACGGATATTACACCATGAGAATGACGTCAAGGAGTTTGTTTCGTCACAACCCAGTATCACGAGGTACAAATCAACCAATCAGAAAATCGGAATTCGTACAGTGTATGAAAGTTGCATAATAAATCCGGATAATCCACTCGCTGAGTGTGTTAACCTGTATTTGTATTTACTATTTTACTATTTACTATTTATTTATTTTACCACAAAATACAAACAACGATTAAAAAAAAGAAGGCAGTCACACAAAAGCAAATGAGTGGAGTGTTAGATTCTTTAATATCATTTTCTAAAGAGTTATAATGAGTTGGTCTTCGGAAACTGACAGAAAATTTTCGAAGGCTATTTCTACAAACTTGGAGGAAGGTGAAAATCGTTCGCGTATCTAGTGGCATAGCTTATATACGGTTGCTTGAACATCATAATTGGTGCTATATATATATATCAATACCGGCCTATAACCGGCCCCGAGATCATGGATAAAGTGGAAGCCACTTTATGTCACTTAAAGCAATGACGACGGTGACATCGGCCGTGGACAACGCCAAGCAAAAAAAGAATTTATATCTTACCTTCAAATTTCGTAGTTGTCTAGATCTGTCCATTGCGCCTGTCAGTCTCAGAACTAGGTCAAGTTAAATATGTAACGCCAACGTTGATCTCCAAATGAGAATACGAAAATTTAGCCACCGTCGTTCATGTTTGCCAAAATACGCAGAACTTAGTTATTTTAAGTTGCTGTTTTGCAGAGGACGGCAAAGAAATGTACAAAGATTTATAACGCACGTGCACAGCTGTTGTTCTGCTCATTAAACCTTTTGTTTGGTGGTGCTTTCATTGCCGTTGTGATTCGCTGAAGGTCTCAGCTATATCGTCTATACAGGGCCGGGTTGTTCAAAGCCCGATTACGCTAACCCAGGGTTAGCGAGAATTTTGAATTCAGTTTTATAACTTTTTGGTTAGGTGATCTATTTATATTGTTTGCCCTTCAGTTTTGAGCTGTAATAATCTCAAGCTAAGCCAAACGTTAGAGGTGAAAAAAACTTTTAAACAAGAAAGAAAACTGCCTCAGTTAACGATTAATCCTGGGTTAACGTTAACCGGCTTTCGAACAACCTGGCCCTGTGGATTTAATGGTTCCAGAGATTTAACGGTTTACACTGTGAAGCTAGTCATATCATTAACTTTTTAAATAGCGTGCACTTTAAATCTGTAAATTTCAGTTCAAACTGGAACTACTGTTTTTGTTGTTTTCGTTGCTGCCAGCGGCTGTTATGCGATGAAAATATCAATTTATCCTCAAACAGAGCTTGACATAAGACCAAGAGCACATCAAGCTGGTAAACAATACCCTTATGATCTCCAATTGAGGTTTAAAACTAATTGTGTAGAGACAGAGCTAGACTACGTGTAGTCCCTCTTTTGCGTAGTCCGTCGAGCGTGTCTGTAAAAAATTCAAGGACGAGAAAAAAAGGGGCTGCGCGAAATACTGAGGGAGAGAAGCCGTCCATTTTTTCTCGCTGCTTTACTCGCGTCACGCTCGACTGACTATTCAAAAGAGAACGACACAGCTGGCCGTTTGATAAACTAAGCACTCTGCCTTTATCGTCTAATTTATATTTTTTCTTGCTTGACCCATTACTAGCCGTTTACGTAAGTGGGTCTCCAATTAATCTTTCATGAGACCATATCTTTCTCAATATTAACAAAAAAAAGCAAGGTATATAAGTTCACTCGTACATTATCAATTTATTGCTGTTCTTCTCTCGTATTCCTGAGGTTTTGTCTGGAGGAGCCGCTCCCCTGGCATTCCTTGAAGGACACATTAAGAATTATGTCGAATGTGTCAAAGATCCCGAAAAAGAAGGCTGTTCTTCTATCCTGAATCCGCCCAAGAGAGAGCCGCTCAAAGATGATGATAAGAAGACTGGAAAACAGCAGTACTTTGAGGCTTACAGACATTATGCCTAGAATAAGAAAACGATCACTCTCTGACATTGTTTTCGATGTGTGATAATCTTGTGGTGTTGAGGTGTTGATGTGTGTAACAGGTCCTGTTAGTTTTGCACAACTAAATTCAATAAAACGATAACTCTTCGTAACTGTAATTATAGAAAAACCTTCACAGGTAATCAACGTTTTCATGGCAACCATGTATCGCAGGTTCATTTTCTCCGAGTGTTTCTGTTTTTAGTTTGGAGTCTAGCTATTTTAAAAGTGAGTGGTTAGTCTAGTATCAGGTATCCTCATGGGTTAGCAAGAGGTTATACGCTATTCTGCGTCATTTTGGGAGTCAATTGCTAAATTCAGCTAAAATTTCATATTAGAGTGAGATTATACTTTTGCGTGGAATATTTTGTTCTATCGTTCAATAAAGGAGCAGCCTGTTTTATGATAGTTATGGTTATTACCCCGCCGCCGTCAATGTCCCCAAGGTACCCGTTATGGAGAGGTTCAGTAGACTGTAAATCTTAGCTTTTTTAATTTGCCTAATAACGAAACTTTTTCTCCGAAAATTCTATAAACTGGTGACTCAATCTAGAACAACTGGTACAATTATTTCAGTTTCCAGGCTATTTTGGCCTGTTAGCATTGAGTGGGGCTTTGGTACTAGAATCTAATAGCTCTCTGTTTTCTTTACCAAGTAGCCCGTGGCTCGAGTGGCTTTAAAATTTGGGTTTGCGTCAATGCTTTGTGATAAAGAGACGGCAAAAACGTGCATTCACACTTTTTTATTTCACTTTAAGGTTGTCACAATTGTCATTTATTAAAACCTAGCTATAATGGTGATATCACATTAATGTATGTAGTTTACCCACGGAGCACCAAGGAGTTCACAAGAACTCGTTCAGAAATGTCCGTGCATTCCAGGATCGAATTGGAATTTGGAAACAATACTCCCAACGTGATTGCTAAAATATAATTGTAAACTTTTCTACTGCTGCAATAAGTTTCTCACAGACTAATTTTCTTTTATAAACCACTGGGAAAAATGTTAAGACGAGAATTGGCTTACAAGCAAATGTTAAAAGCTTACTCAGCTGTTCTTGGCCAAATGCTGCAAGATTAATCGATAACCATATGCTTAAAGGCCCGTTTACACAGGCGATTTTTGTCGCGGCAACTCGATGCAATTTTTGTCGCGCTTAAGTTGCATCAAGTTTCAAACATGTTCGAAACCCCTGCGATATCGCGGCGACAAATCGCACTGAAAATCGCACCTGGTTCACACGTGCGATTTTGAAGTTGCAACTTTAGCGCGACAAAAATTATATCGAGTTGCCGCGACAAAAATCGCCTGTGTAAACGGGCCTTAAGGAAGGCTACAAACGTCAAAACTCACTTATAATTAACCTGATGTCATAGGTCTTATATCATTGTAAAACTTGAGGTGACAGAGTTTTCACTCTGAAAACGCATTCCTCCGGTTTGAAGAGTGTTTTCAAAAAGCTCCATTTTCGTGACGGATTAGAGGGGACGGTAGGCCTAACCGTAGAATTAAAGCTTGTTTTCAAATTTCTCCGGGGTAGTGCAGACACGCTGCATAAATAAAGCTGTAACGATGTTAATCTTATGCAATTTTCCGCCTAATCATAAATAAATCTTTACAACAGATCGAGTTTGAAAAGTGCAAAGGATTTATGACGGTAAATGAAGGCCGAACAGGATCAGTGGACTCATTTACTTCTAAGCTCCTTGATTGTTTTTAATCTGTGCACAGGTTAAGGATTTTCTGATCCGGCTACACATGACTTCACCATATTAATATTAGCGGGCTTCAAGAAAATCATCTAAATGCGACCTCTTACTTAATTAAGGCTGGACCAATTTGAAACCTTCGGGGGCGCTTTAAAATGTTTTTTTCTTTTCCCAATCTTTGCAAAAAGATGAAATAGCGATGATTGAAATCTTAATGAAAATTGCCTCGCTTAATGTGTTGTGATTCTAACGATGCTCTGATTTCTATAGTGCCTAAAGAAAAGAACTGTTTTGTTATGTTTAGTTGCCTTGCGTTAAACCAGCGCGCCTATATATAAAGCAATTAAATTTTACCTAATGCACACCAGGCCTTTGATGGAAGGGTACTATTTTCCTATGCTATGGACGGTAAGCCCTTCTCTAGTGCGTTTAAAAATTTCCAATTTCAATTTCAGATAAAGTCGAGCCAAAAAGGTTATTTACAATTGAAGTCCGCGCGGGCTTCTTCAGTCTTCATTGCCGAAGGTTATTCAATATAGTATTTAAAACTAACTTTCAAAAAAGTGGAAACTAAATGTTTACTGAAGCTGTGTTATTATACATAATGCTTTCGTGGGTATGGCCAGTTATAGTAGCTGAGGTGCTCTGAGGATAGCTTGTTTTCAGCGTTGTTTTCAAAACTGGTTTTGGCCTCAACGCTTGCAGGTTTCAAGATGGACTCACATCCGGGAGCTTTAGGTGCCTGCTTGCATGCAACAAACCGCTTGATGTGACTCTCCAGGAAGTCCATTGGTGCAGAACCTTGATTGAGAATCTACGAGAAAAAAATACAGTTGAGAATTATGACAAGCGCCGCTCAGTCGCAGTATTATAAGTGTACTAAAATAATTGCGTAGATTGCGGAAAGTAATAGTTCTGTGCATTCATCTAAAATCTATAATCCTGGACAAACGTTCTCGGGACACTCGAGAAAATACCAATTTTTCGAGCCCCCTCCCCCAAAGCAATTTTGGAGTGGTGGGTCTTCTTTTGGATGAATCAACAGACTTTCGACAAGGATTGTAGCCGTTAGAAACTCGTCAAACTGATTCCATGAACCATTGTCGATGAACTAACTGTCAGTTGTAAAAGTCACAAATCTCGCTGTCTATTCTTGGAATATTCAGAAGTTAAAGAGGAGAATCTCTTTCCATTTACGTTTCAAGAGTTTGTTTAAATGTTTTGGCTTGGTTACTAAAGCGCGTGCGTTTTTCACCTGGTAATGAAACTCCTTCAAGTTAAAACTCTCATTCAATGCTTTTTCAGCATAATCTCTCAGCTTTTGAATTGTCAGCTGACCAATCATGTACGCGCTTGCTTGACCCGGGCCGGACTGGTACCGAGTCATTTCTTTTCTTGCAACATCTGACGTGTCCCAGGCGTATTTAGCCAGTAGATCCAGTCCTTCCTGTCTCGTCATGCCCTTGCTGTGGAGGCCTGAGTCGAGAACCAGACGAAGTGCGCGCCACAGCTAAAAAAACAATTCAATGATAGACTTTGAGCTATAATTTCCTTTTTTTTAAACTCGTGAATTGCGATAGAAAGTAGCGAGTTGTTGGTGGTGTGCAGATTATGTAAGTGACACAGCGAGGTGTCGATCGCTCACAGTAAATAATTTTTGTTTTGCTAATCCTTGGAATATAAACTTATATATTCAAAACGTATTAACCTACCCTCCATTTTAGCGCCCCGTATCTTTGCCACAACTGGTCCTCGTAGGAATCAGTGTCTTCAGCGATAAGCAACTCCGCGTATAGTCCCCAGCCCTCCGCAAAAGCTATGGACTGGGTGACCTGGTTAACCCAACTAGTCACTCCGCCGCATTTGTCTGTAAAGTGTTCAACGAAACCTTGTGCCTGAAACAGGCAGGAAAAAATGTGTTTCGTTACAAAGTTCAATTTTAAGATCACTAATAAAAGATGTTGGAAAAAAGTGTTCTCTCGTCGTGTGAATGCATAATGTTTTGAAGGTACAATTCATTGATTTCGTTTAATTAGTGATCGATTATCGGGATAACACTCTTAAATAGTTAAGGTTTAATAAACTTGCCTGTGTGTGGTGCCCAGGCCTCGCCTCGTGTGCGTTGACGCTCCATTCACTGAAAATCGGACCCATGTTTTCGAGAAAAAATGGAATGTAATATCTGCACAAAATACACAGAAGAAAGTTATTATGAGAGAGAATCGTAGCATTTCACTACTGTATGAGACAACTAGCCTGTCATGACTACTAGCAAAGGCCTCTCTCCACACAATCAGTGGTCTCCGAAACCGCATTTTTGGAATGTCACGCAACGCTCTCCGAAAGAAACAAAGCGTTGCGTGACATCTGCGGAGGAGACTGCACAATCTGGCGCTTACCTGCAGTTTTCAGAGCAAGCAGCGTTACTGTTCACGTAACTTTGAGCAGCAGAGGATGGATTGAAATTAGGCGCGAGTTGCACTGGACAGCTGGGTGTAGTCTGCTGCTTACCCGTGAAGTAAAACATGTTTACTGTCTTTGGTTCGAGGAAACTCATGGCCTACAAAAAATCACATGCAAGAATTAAGAGCTACACGATGAAAGCGAACTACCTGTTCAAGAAGTAAAGTAAATTAAATCTTTATTTCTACAGGGTGGCCCATTCATTTGGGCTGGAGAAACCGTATTGTAACTAACTCAAGTAATTATGTGTTAACCAAACAAAAGGAAAAAAATGAAAAAAGTTGCTTGGCTCATGTATAAATTACCTCCCTGGAGGCCTTGAACCACTTCTGTAAGGTTTCCCATCTTTTCGGGCAAAATTTAATAGCCCCTTCAACTGAATTGCATAGTTTATATGCCTGTTTGCCTGTCTCGTTGGCTGGTAACGGATTTTTGTTGAAGTACATGTCTTGGGATGTAATGTTGGCTTTGAATTCCTTCACTGCGGTTTTTGTATCTTGTTTTCCTGTTATCTTTTTCGCCAGTGAAAGTATCTGTGCAAAAAAAGATTTACAAACAACACATTATAACGATTGCTTGAAAAACGTTTTTAATTGTGCGCCCCGCCCCGCCCCGCCCCGCCCCGCCCCGCCCCGCCCCGCCCCGCCCCGCCCCGCCCCGCCCCGCCCCGCCCTGTACCCGATACATGTAACACGCGACCAGTTCTCAATAGCGTTGCGACACATTTTGCAAGAAAAGTTGTGCGAGTGTGTTAAACCATTTCTCGGTTCTCACAACATGACGCAAATCAATAAGCACTTAATGACTGGCCACAAGGGAAACAGTGAGTTTTGTTTCCCCGAGACCCTCAATGTTCCCCGAGGCGAAGCCGAGGGGAACATTGAGGTCGAGGGGAAACAAAACTCACTGTTTCCCGAGGGGCCAGTCATTAAGTGTTTTGTTATACCTCCCGACTCAAATATAGAAAAAGCTCCGAAAAAAAATGACGCCATTGCATACACTGGCCGCACTCGCAAAATTGAGCGGCTGCCAAAACCAACCTGTCCTATCGAAAAATCACGATAACAGTGTTTCTTTGCAGCTAACAAAAAATATAGACAGTACTAAAGTTGCTTTGGCGTCTTCTAATGCTTAACTCGAGCATTTTGAGTTTAATTTGATCAGGAGCAGCATATTTTGTTGTAAATTACACAAATACTTTCCTACCTGGCGACGGCGATCGACGAGCGAGTTGACGAACGTGGGCAACCCATTTTTGGCGCCAAACCAAAAGCTTGGAGA
The DNA here is from genome assembly GCA_019787425.1 of Platygyra sinensis. Taxonomy (NCBI): domain Eukaryota; kingdom Metazoa; phylum Cnidaria; class Anthozoa; order Scleractinia; family Merulinidae; genus Platygyra; species Platygyra sinensis. The sequence continues at coordinate 15,890 of JAHPZR010014475.1, read as the reverse complement.
CTCAAAACGTTCATGCATGTATTTGCCCTTTTGTTAATCTGCATGATATGTTTTTGCGACTATAAATCCCTTTTCTTGAATAATGAATGCCGTCTCTAATGAGAAACGTTGTCCTACTTCAATGGCTTTTCAACATCAGGCCGACTGGTACACAAATTTCCCGCGGTTTCCAGGTGCACAACTTGATCACGTGCAAGTCCAAAGTTCAAGGTGTTGTTTCCCTAGGGCGTCATTGAGATTTGTTCGCCCTAGGGCGTCATTGAGTTTTGACCAATGGCACGTGACACGTTTTCCTCCAATCAGGAAACGTATTTGAGTTGGGAGGTATAACAAAGTGGTATGATCTCTCTGAAGGATTTTCAAAGCGTCTCTTCGTATCGTTGCCATTTGGAATCAACGGACATACTATGTAGTCAAGTACTTTTAACAAAGAACTTATGCGATGACGACGACAACCTATTGAACAACGCCCAGTACAAAATGAATTAATATTTTATCTTCGAAATTCGCGATTGTCCAGATCGGTTCAGAGGGCCTGTTGGTCTCACAACTTGCTCAAGTTAAATATGTGGCGCCAGCATTCAATAAGTTCTAAATAAAAATACAAATGATATTCGCAGAACTCAGTAATTTCACCTTGTTGTTTTGTAGAAGGGCGCAAAGAAATGTACAAAGATTTATAACGCACGTGCGAAGGAACAGGAGCCCTGTTTGGTGGCGTTTTTGTTGCAGTTGCCGTCGTGGTTTTATGAGTTCTCTAATTTCCCAACTGGCCGCCCAGTTTACATATAATTACAAGTACCTGAGGATATGTCTCGTTCACCATCTCCCATCCTTTCTCGTAAACCTCGTCAGGGGTCATGTCAGTTGTAGTAAAATAGGACAAAATACTGGCATATGCCTGAGGCCCTCTGAGAATCTCCCCTGTGCTCAGGTTCTGGACAGTCGGCTGTGACATGTTGGGTTTGCCGTCAGTGTAGATATACTTCAATGGACGGTTGAAAAGACCGCTGGAAGTATTGCTAGGAACACAGTGGCGCATGTGTTCGTTTTCCAAGTAGCTGAAAATAACAAAAATCTGTTTTTAATTAATTCTTAGATGGGTTCTCGACAGCATGTTAAAGGAGCTCATTAATGGCCATTTGTGTTATACTGTACACGTACAATTTACGCTTACATTTAGCACAAAGCCGGAAAATATTAATTTACTCAAGATAGACAACACCAAAGAGTAACTAAAAAACCATAAAGGAACAGGGATAGAGAAGATTAAACACAATTTCGATTCATAACGGTTTCATATAAAGTTGGTTTGTGCCATAACATTGTAAGGAGTGTTAGAGATGCTCCTATTACGCTTAGGACTTATTGTACTAAGTTTTTAAATATTACAGCCAGCATTTACACCTTCGTAGGACTAAGAGGAATTTGAAAACGGAGCCGTCTTTTTATGGTTAGGCCCACAGTTCACACTAATCCGTCACGAAAATGGGCTTTTAGAAAACGCTCCTCAAACCTAAAGAATTTGAAAACGCCGGTTTTGCGTTTTCATGTGGACAGAAAACATTTTGAAAACGAAGCCTTTAGGAAACGATGGCATTACTGACGAGTTGTCCTGACGGAGATGTCCTCAAATGCAAATCCAAACTAATCGGTGATTGTTGGGTTTTTAAATTCCTCCATCGTAGTGTGGACGGATACTGATTTGATGTGTTTTCACAGTGAATCCTCCGTTTTCAAATTCATCCCGTTTTCAAATTCATTTCTCTCTAGCTAAGGTCACTGAGGCCTGGTTCATACGTCGCATTTCTGCCGAGTCGAATGGATTATGAAGCAAATCATCTCGTTACCTATTGTCTCAATTGCATTCGACACGGCAGAAATGCGACGTATGAACCGGGCCTGATATCGATACCTCAACTACGCGTGCATTTTTCTTAGTACGCTACCTTACCGATTCTGCAGTTATTTTCTTAAAAACTATGCCGTTTTATTTTTACCTGATCAATTTATTGATCGGTGTGCCAACATTATCAATCAAAAATTCTTTCATGGAGTCTATAACACTCTTGCCAGTCCGTTTTTTCCAGTCATCTTTCATGTCTTGCGTCATGTCCTTGTAAAAGTCTGCTTTAAGAAACTTCTCTACAAATGCTTCTTTAAGTACGCCTGGAAACGAAAAAAATAGCTTGTTACTTTTTTCACAGTGTTTTTTTGCTATAATTACAAGCCTAGTTGTTTACGTGAGAATTCTGCGTTGTAAAAGCATTCGTTCTTTAGTTTTTGAACTAAAAGAACTTATTCATTATAATAAGCAAGTAATTAGGAATTTAATTAGGAATTACTTTGAAGGGCACATAGAAGATTTGAAGAGATTCGCTTTCCTCGCGAGAACCAAACGCGCAAGTATGAAAGCGTTACCCAGATAGCCTCTTTTTTAAAACTACGACAGCGATGGCATCGAGAACGCTGCTGAACAAAATGTTTAATGAGCAGAACATGGCTGTGTACGTGCGTTATAAATCTTTGTACATTTCTTTGCCGTCCTCTGCAAAACAACAACGTGAAATGACCAAAATTTCGCGTTGTTTGGAGAGCGTGAACGATGCCCGTTTAAATTTTATTTTTATTCTTTGGAATTTAACGCTGTACACCATATTCATTTTCGAGATAGTTTTGACAGTGAGAAACGAAGTAATTTTAATCGTCGTTGTCCTTTGTATTGCAGTCGTGGTTTCTCCTTTTATCTCATCTCAGTCGTTAGACTCATATATTTCACCAAAGATGGTTTTGTGTCTAAATTATCACAAAAAAAGTTCCCCTTTTTCAGCTGGTTCCTTCCACTGCCTCATCTAAAACATGTAAAATAAGACTGGTAAGGGCTTAATGGAAGAACAAAAAATATGAAACATTTCAAACCCGACGACTGAAAAGGGGTTTTGTATTGTGTGGTTCTCGAAACCATTTAAAGTGAAGCACCAAATTTTGGGATTCTCATTGTTAAAAAGGCGACATGCTATTTTAGACTAATCAAAAGCAATAACTGAGTTACACAATAAAGAAATTTAACAATTGCTTTAGTGCTGTTTAAGCGACGCTTATTAATAAGAAATGTGAGGTTGAGTTTTTCATTTTCCCTCGTGAATTGTAAAAGCTGGACTGCCTTGTATTTTCTAGAACGCTTTTTTTATCGTTGAAATTACTTCCATGCAGCACTTTCCTCAAAGGGGAGAACTGAACCACTGAAGTCCACACAACTTAATTTTGCATTAAGAGAGTTAAAGAGATTCCCAGTTCTTGTCAGAAGACTCCATACATCGTGCTGTTATGAGTTCTGTTTGTTTATACATGCATATGATTGACGGCGTATGGATTCATGTATTTATTCAG
>JAHPZR010014474.1:32500-41289 GCA_019787425.1 Platygyra sinensis | reverse complement strand
GTAGACAATTCCTAGAAATGTGATTTAACACTGTTTTACTATGAGGGCTGTGTTTGACATTGTTACTGTTTCTATCTTTGTAAACGTTAATGTTGGTGTGGGGAATTTTTTTCTCAGGGAAAAGTCAGAGTATTTGAAAACTGCTTTCTGTGGTTAACACTTATGAAAACCACCATGCCAGTTTGACTTCTTTTTATATTAATTTTCTGCAGAATTATCAATTGATTTGAGAAGGAAGCTATCCCAACATAAATTATCACTTGAACCCAAGGACACATTGGTGCATCCTTATATAAAGTAGATGCCTCTTCACTAAAGATACCTTTTTACAATACAGTAATAACTATTGATACATTTTTTTGTAGAGTGGTACAAGTGGACATGCCATTGAAAAGATAGTTAAAGTGCTGGAAAGTTGCCAGACAAATTGAGAAAGCCAAGTTATTTTGAAGAAGAGTGATAATATTACAACTTAGAAATTTAAGTATAATTTTTTTTGTAGAGTGGTACAAGTGGACATGCCATTGAAAAGATAGTTAAAGTGCTGGAAAGTTGCCAGTTAAAGTGAGAAAGCCAAGCTATTTAGGGAAAGAATGATAATATTACAACTTAGGAATTTAAGTGCAGTTTAGTGTATCTTGTACTTCATTTCATGCAAAACACAACTCAATCACAATTCAAGTACATTCAGTAATGTTGTACATATTCATTTGATGATTATTTTAATTTGCTTTTCTTTTCACTTGATGCATTGATTTCATTAGCATAACAATGCATTCTTGTTAATGAAGTGTATTATATCGATGAATCAAAGATAATTCCTTGTTTCTCCATTACTAAATGTACACAAGCTTGAGGGGTACTTATGTACCATTTGGTCAAATAAATCATGTGGAATGACTATTGAATAATGGTACCTAGTAAGTGTTTTTCCAAAAAAACAATTAATTGAATTAATTGATTATAAATTAGTATATGTAATCATATGTTCAATTTGGAATTAACTTGCATTGAGTGAGTTTTTCAAAAAGCTGAAATTGCACGAGCTGCTTTGGCAAGTACAATTTCAGCTTTTTGAAAAACTCGCAAGTGCACATTATTTTCAAATTGAATGAGAAAAATGGTGTGATTACTTATTAATAATACAAACATGAAAAAATTTGCGCTGAAAAAGTGCCGGAAGATGTTTCTTGAAGCCACTTTTTTCGCATTCGAGAAAATTTTTTCAGAGTTCCTGTACAAAATTTCTCATTATCTTTCTGCAAAATTAATCATAATCGAGGATTATGTGTAATTTGCACTGGTGTTACACTTTTTGCTGTGGCGTTACACTCGAACTGCACTGTTCTCAGCCAATCAGAATCAAGCAATTTTTTTCATGTGTATTATTAATCGCATAAAGCAACCAAACCATTTTGATTTCCCCTATTTTTTTTTTTTCGGCTGATGAAAGATTGAAAATAACAAAATTTAGCAGATAGTAAAGGAAATTTCTGCCATTCTATTACAAATAGAAATAGAGGACTGCCTCTGGATTTAGTGGGCAATCTCTGAACAGACTTTTCCTAAAATTACTGAACACACATTATTTTGACACACAATGGGGCTGGCTGACTCTTTACATTAACTATGTTAAAAACTGAGCACTTGACACAAAAACATGCAAGTCTCAGAATGAAGACCCTTTGTATTTAATCACAAACTGTTCTCACACTTTGCAGATGCAATTATGAATTTTTTTTAATACCAGTCTCATAATTTATTATTTAATCCAATCTCGTGACAAGTGTAGGCCTATTTACAGCAGTGGTACCAATCTCATGAAGTAACCTTGTAAAATGTAGAAAAAAACCTGGTCTAATAAACCTGTATTGGTGGATTGTTGTGTTGTGATAGTATGGTTAAGCCTGTGTTTATCAGCCTGTTTCAAAAAAAATTTTGAGTCACCCCACCTTAGTTCCCAATTTAATTTGGGAAGGAAGGGATCATACTTCAGCTGGTGGATATTATCGACTGACTTACTTTCAAGCAATCACAATAATAATAATAACAATAATAAATTAATACTTAGAGGCAATAAGATATGCTTTTCAGGCATTTTAGTTGGCAGATGGAGTAATACCGGTAAGACCAGGCCAGACAGTGGACTGCACAATGATTCCAACTTTCCCAAAGGGCTTCAGCAAAAATATATTTCCTGGATTTAGTCAGACCGAAATGTTTCTTTTTGCAACAAAAACAACCACCCCTTTAATACTACCACATTCTTATGGTCCAAATTGGTTACAATGATGGAGTTCTACTTTATATTTATTCAACATCAACGGGGTTAGCAATGCATCTCCAGCTTCCTTGACTATTTTTGGTGATATGTCGTCGGGTCCTGTCGCTTTATTTGTTTTCAGATTAGCTAATTTTCTCTCAATGGCCAATGGCGATAGTGCAATGTTATTGACACAGGGAACAATCTTAGTTGACGTGACCAGGTCAGATAGATATTGGGCTGGAAACTGCCAGCCAGTTTCTCCCCGATGTTAGAGAAGAAATTATTGACTAGGTTTGATTTTTCTTTATCATCAACTGCGAGCGATCCATCCTCTCTTTTCAATGGACCTATCGCTTTCCTTAATTTAGGGTTATTCGCCTTTGAAAGCAGGTTCCAATACTCTGCAGTGGTTTTGACATCAGCTAATAGATCTTTAAAATGCTTAGCCTTGGCTCTGCGTATATCAGCTGTGATGTTTCATTTACATGCAGCCCATTTGCTAGGATCCTTTGTCCAGTTTGCCTCTTTGAATAATTTAAATAATTTCCGTCATCCTTGAACTATCCTTATTCAGTGAAGATCAGTGTGTAAAAAAGAACTGAAACATCGTGAGCAAGATTTCTGTAGCCTATACCCAGGGGGGGCGGGGGGGGTGTACTCCCATATATGGGCTATATAGGTATGTGCCGTGGAATGGGGTATGGTTTTTGAGGTTCTCGGTCCTTAACTAGGGTATCTTTTTTGAGCCTTTTGTAACTGTGTTCCTGGTGTGGTCCTTAGATAGGGTAGCTAAATTGTATAATCTAATACTGGAGTGTGAAAACGCCTGCCTATACGAATGTTTTTGTTTAACCTTGATGTATCCTTTTAAGTATTAACAAAATGATTTTGCAACAGAGGTTTAATAACCTTGAATAGGGTGTCATTTTTCGTGTTTGGGCCTTAAAATGGGTATCAATTTTCGCTTTCTTAGTCTTGAAATAGGGTTAGGGTTTATCCTTCGCGGCACACCCCTATCCACCCTATCCAAAATTCGCAGGAGTACCCCCCCCCCCCCCCCCCCCGGGAGCCTAAGTGTTTGAGTTTTGTACCCAAGTGTCTCTGGCTTTTTGCTTTGGTGTGCGACGGGGCAAATTTGAGATGAGAGCCTATCCACAGGCTAGACTTTCTACGACACAAGTCACAGTGTGGATACTGTTACCTCCCAACATAATTTCAAATTCATTACCAACATCTTTGATGCTTAAACAAGTCTACGCCCCAAGAATCTTAATATTTAGATTCACACTTAATGAAAATAAAAGTAAGTAGTCCATTCTGGCCCTCTGTCTGTCTTGCAATGCAACATAGAAGAGGTCAGGCAAGGAATACTTGTCACTTATAATATGACAGTCTTTCCCGTAAAACCGTGAACGCTAGAGAAAATTTCTGGAATGTTTATTGTTTCGCGACCAATCAGATGCGAGATGAAACCACAAAAGATAACCGACAAACCGCGGTAGGGATCAGTCACGACTTGATACGAAACAACGAGCTCGCTTTTTCTTCTACAAGAAATCTTCAATTCCTTTTGGATCTCTCTGAAAAAGCTATTTTTTGACCACAAACCAACACCAGTCACTTGATTCAGTCTGTTCAAAAACCAATCTACCAAATAGACCTAAAAGTGAGTGCAAATTGTGAAAATTTACAGTGGTACAGGTCGGCATTATGGGTGAAGGTTCTCAGCTACAAAAAAATACGGATTGAAAACCACCAATCACAGCTAACTAGCATGACCTTTTGAACTGTACGTGAAACAAACACAGGGAAGCATCGCTTGTGATTGGCTCATTTTTTTGCTCTCAGATGCACTGTCTAGCTGTGTCTGATTCTGTCTTCTTGATTAACTTCGCTTTTCCATAAAATGTCATTCATATCTATTCTTTGGTGACAACAAAGCTGAAATAGAGAAAGAAAAATTTCATTATTTGAAAGCAGTAAAATTAAAGATTCCTCGTGGAAGAAAAAGCGAGCTCATTTCGTGTCAAGTCATGATTAATCCATTCTGCGGTTTCATCTCTCATCTGATTGGTCGCGAAACAAACATTCCAATAAACATTCTCTGGCGTTCATGGTTTTACGAGAAAGACTGTAATGTCAGTGACATTAGTATTACTGTTATAAATAAATTATTTCATTGTTACTAAGTAACCATGATAGTGTATTGAGGTTGCATGTCAGTGATGGCTATTTTACCGTTTGGTTAGTTTGTACATTTCTTATGACAATGTAGTTCACAATAAATTCTTTTCCAAGATTTGATCGGATACAAGTGGTTGTAGTGGTTTAGTTTGTTTATTATCCTGGGCTAAATACCCTAGACTCTTCAGGTAATGATGGCACATAGATCTATAGCTCATAAAGCTAGCAATTAATGCCAATACCATTATCAGCATAAAGCTAGCCTGCGAGCAAGCTCTCTATTTGGGTCTCACGCGGAGAGATTTTGGGTCTCGCGGGAGATTTATTTTGGGCGCGAGCCGCGAGAGGATAAAATAAATCTCGAGTGAGACCCAAAATTTCCTGCGCAAGACTCGAATAGAGAGCTTGCTCGCAGGCTAGCACAAAGCTTATATCCTCAAAATTATGTGAAAATAATTTTGCTAATATGTGCTATGCTAAAAGCCATGGTTCTTGTGACATTTTACTCGAAATTCATATCTCTTGCTGTCTTGTTTTTGTTTAGCAGTTAAGTACATCTTGCAGTCTTAATTCTTTCACAACTGTTCTTGGAGTCTTGATTTCCCTGCCAGACTAAGAAAGCCTCAAGGTACCGATCTGTTTACATGAGTGACATCTGTATGGCTTCAAGTCTGAAATTCCCTTGCTCGCATTTACAGCACTCCTGAGGTCTTAGTCTTCCAATGAAAAACAGCAGTCTCGTCTTCTCAACAAGCAATGATATTAATTTACCAATCACAGTGGCCATGGTTCTAAGGAAGTACACAGTTGATTTGGTAAAAGCTGGGTTGAGAGAGTTGCTGCAACTGGCTGTCGCAGGCCTTTTTTATACACCCTAGGCTGTCTTTGTTCCATTTTACTGCACCCAAAATTAGAAGCCTTGTTCATTGTCCTGATTCCCTAAAATAAATTATCAGTTACATGAACAAGTAACCGTCAATTTCTAAAATATCTAAATTGATTTATGACAGTTTTGCATTGAATAATTTGTTCAGTTATTTGTATTTTGCGGTCACCAATGATTGGATACCTTCACTAACGTGTCTGGGCGAATGTAGACATAATAAGTCAATACATCCACGATGTTTTATGAACATCGTGGCCTATCTCTGCCGACTCTGCATTATAAACCACACCACGCCAACCAATAAAACGCCTTGAATTCCAAACAGAACCAGAGCAAGAATTAACGCTACAGAAACGATTGGTTCTACGACATTTTGACCCAAATTCCAGCGGGGAAATCCGGCAGAGATCAGTCGGTTATTCAGTTGATCAAATACGGACCCTCCTTGTTGTTCGTGAGGTGGATTTTGGCTGTGAGGCCATTGCTGTTGTGGCCGTCTCTGTTGCTGTTCCTGCCTTCTTCCGCGGTTTCGAAACTCTTGAGCACGAGGGTCATTATCTTGCACAATTTCTCCGTTAATTATTGTCACCATTTTTAACTTTTTAGTTGATCTTGGACGGAACAAACATTGAACAAAGACGGCACTTTGAGTATGAACTGCGAGGAAATTTGAAAATGGCGACGAAACCGGGAAGGACTGGATCGATTTCATGGAATGGATTCATGTATGAATGCACGAAGATTCACCTGCTTTCATATTTGCAGTTGGTGCATCGCAAGCATAAGATTGCTGTCAAATTCCCTATCCCAAGCAAAAATGTGAGGTCAAATTTAACTGAAATTCCCACTCGGGGAAATGATTTGTGGTCGCGGGCACGAAAAAAAATTCAAATATTCCTACCCTCGGGACAGCAAGATAATTCAAATGCCCTACCAAAGCGAGAAATCAAATCCCGCCCTATGCCCCGCCTCACCTACCGCCGGCTTGACATTGATAGGTGCATAATTTAATACTGAAAATCACAGTAAATTTTCCAATTTAAGCAATTGGAAAGAAGAAGCCTGAAAAGAAATCAGGGCTTCAACGGGATTCGCACCCGTGACCGGTGCGATGCTCTACCAACTGAGCTATGAAGCCACACATTGGGAGCATAGTTACTAAAGCGGAACTATGTTGGGAGCGAGGTCAGTTTGTTGAGTTCATATTTTCCCGTGCTGCAGTGAAGTGGTGTGAAGAAGTGAAAGTGAAGAGTGATCATCGCAGTAAATTTTCCAATTTAAGCAATGAATGAATTATTAATGAATTATTGAGTTCATATTTGAATTATTGAATTATTATTGAATTATTTCATATATACTTCACACCACTTCACTGCACGGGAAAATATGAACTCAACAAATTCACCTCGCTCCCAATGTGTGGCTTCATAGCTCAGTTGGTAGAGCATCGCACCGGTATCGCGGAGGTCACGGGTTCGAATCCCGTTGAAGCCGTGATTTCTTTCAGACTTCTTCTTTCCAGTTGCTTAAATTGGAAAGTTTACTGCGATGATCACTCTTCACTTTCATCTACAACCGCAGTACAAATATGAATTATTTCATATATACTTCACAAAATTTAATACTGTCCCAATCAAAAATTATTTTGATTTTCTATCGCTACGTTGTTCTCGAGAATAATGACCTTTTGGTCAATATATTCTATAACGTACGTTTTCTTATAAAACACAACTGCACTTACGTATACCTAGCCATACCTTGTTTCTTAACTGAATTAGGAACTTCATAAACAAGATACCAATATTTGAAATTGCCGCCATTACACGCGAAACACATTTTTGACCCGACATAAGCTAGGCCTAGACACAAATATCCCGAAAAATGCTCTAAAAATCTATCCGGAAATTCTCAATTTTTTCCCTAAAAATCCCTCGAAAAATCTCTAAATATCCCCAGAAGTTTCTAAAAATCCCTAAATATCTCTGTTTTTCTCACGTTTATTTTTTAATGAAACTTTAGCTCTCCCTTGAAAGGAAAACGGCAAACAGATTTTGTACGCTAGATAGCACTTTTATTAAACAAAAGGCACTCAAATGGATCAGTGTTCCATGCCAATTCACCAAGTATAGTAAACAATGGGACGAAATTTTCATTTCATAGGAATTTTAAATAAAACGGCAAAGAATATAGGACAATTTTTGTTCCAAATCATCTAAAAATACCCCAAAATCCCATTTTTTTTTCTAAAAATCCCCAAAGTTTCTAAAAATCTCCTGGTGCTCTGAAAATCCTAAAAAAAATCCGGCTTTTTGTGTCTAGGCCTAACATAAGCGCGGTCGACACCGAGCACCAGGCTAAAATGGCACAGTATGTTTGGTACGGACAATGTTCCACTCCCAGGATGGCAAAATTATTTCTCCATATCACACTAAAACAGGACAAGACTCGACATACATACAATTCGTGCACTCTACATCAAACCCAACACCCGCCAAATAGCAGTTAACATAGATATAGTCATGCCAGGGGATGTATTTGTGCGTGTGGCTGTAGGGAGGAGAGGGAGGGGGAGGTGGGGGAAGGTGAAAAAGACTGATGTGACTCGTCGGAAAATTTGAATTAGACACATAAAAATATCTGGGCGTCACTCAAGCTTTAAATGAGACCAAAATGACACCACTTTGAACTGGACAGTAAGCGTTTTGTAATTTTTTTCTTCAAGTGAAACCCTTAAAGATACTTGATGCTAAAAATATAGTGGCGTTTCGCCGTGAACACCTGAAGACTAAAATCCCCGGTGAGACGACGAGCATCCCTGACTTTTTCACATCGGAGACCCCCAGGGGTAGGGAGGGGGGGGGGGGGTCATGCATTTTTAAAAGTAATGTCCCTTTTTACGGTTGGTCTTTCTCATTCGCATTACCATGTAATCCAACGTGGAAGAGAGGTACCATAATTTCGGGCTGAAACTATAAAATAGCCCGAAATTGCCTCCCAAACATGCTATATTGTATTGCAACGCAAATGAAAATGAGAAATGCAAACTGTGTAAAGGGTTATTCTGTGCACCAGTTCTTTTGATGCACTGTCTTAAATCCAGACAATCCAAGAAAAGCTTATTAAAAATAAAAAACTACATCAATTGTCAACTTTCGCGTAGCCTGCGAACAGAGACGCGATGCAGCCGCTAATAAGTCTGCGTTCCCACGCAAACTTTAGCGCGTTTCCGTGGTGTTGGGGAGGAGAGAATGACCGTTCAGTGTTTTGCTCGCGCGAAAAATGGAGCGAGAGCCAAAATAAGAACTCCATTTTTCGCGCGGTAATTCTTTACTCCCGAACCCCACGGAAACGCTTGCTACGCGATGCAACTCTCAAATCGCAAAAATAAGTCATAAATTCTCGGAATAACTTCGTTCTGGCATACCTTTCTTTAATTCATTCCCACGTTACATG
>JAHPZR010014474.1:0-27500 GCA_019787425.1 Platygyra sinensis | reverse complement strand
GTAGTTTTTTATTTTTAATAAGCTTTTCTTGGATTGTCTGGATTTAAGACAGTGCATCAAAAGAACTGGTGCACAGAATAACCCTTTACACAGTTTGCATTTCTCATTTTCATTTGCGTTGCAATACAATATAGCATGTTTGGGAGGCAATTTCGGGCTATTTTATAGTTTCAGCCCGAAATTATGGTACCTCTCTTCCACGTTGGATTACATGGTAATGCGAATGAGAAAGACCAACCGTAAAAAGGGACATTACTTTTAAAAATGCATGACCCCCCCCCCCCCTCCCTACCCCTGGGGGTCTCCGATGTGAAAAAGTCAGGGATGCTCGTCGTCTCACCGGGGATTTTAGTCTTCAGGTGTTCACGGCGAAACGCCACTATATTTTTAGCATCAAGTATCTTTAAGGGTTTCACTTGAAGAAAAAAATTACAAAACGCTTACTGTCCAGTTCAAAGTGGTGTCATTTTGGTCTCATTTAAAGCTTGAGTGACGCCCAGATATTTTTATGTGTCTAATTCAAATTTTCCGACGAGTCACATCAGTCTTTTTCACCTTCCCCCACCTCCCCCTCCCTCTCCTCCCTACAGCCACACGCACAAATACATCCCCTGGCATGACTATATCTATGTTAACTGCTATTTGGCGGGTGTTGGGTTTGATGTAGAGTGCACGAATTGTATGTATGTCGAGTCTTGTCCTGTTTTAGTGTGATATGGAGAAATAATTTTGCCATCCTGGGAGTGGAACATTGTCCGTACCAAACATACTGTGCCATTTTAGCCTGGTGCTCGGTGTCGACCGCGCTTATGTTAGGCCTAGACACAAAAAGCCGGATTTTTTTTAGGATTTTCAGAGCACCAGGAGATTTTTAGAAACTTTGGGGATTTTTAGAAAAAAAAATGGGATTTTGGGGTATTTTTAGATGATTTGGAACAAAAATTGTCCTATATTCTTTGCCGTTTTATTTAAAATTCCTATGAAATGAAAATTTCGTCCCATTGTTTACTATACTTGGTGAATTGGCATGGAACACTGATCCATTTGAGTGCCTTTTGTTTAATAAAAGTGCTATCTAGCGTACAAAATCTGTTTGCCGTTTTCCTTTCAAGGGAGAGCTAAAGTTTCATTAAAAAATAAACGTGAGAAAAACAGAGATATTTAGGGATTTTTAGAAACTTCTGGGGATATTTAGAGATTTTTCGAGGGATTTTTAGGGAAAAAATTGAGAATTTCCGGATAGATTTTTAGAGCATTTTTCGGGATATTTGTGTCTAGGCCTAGCTTATGTCGGGTCAAAAATGTGTTTCGCGTGTAATGGCGGCAATTTCAAATATTGGTATCTTGTTTATGAAGTTCCTAATTCAGTTAAGAAACAAGGTATGGCTAGGTATACGTAAGTGCAGTTGTGTTTTATAAGAAAACGTACGTTATAGAATATATTGACCAAAAGGTCATTATTCTCGAGAACAACGTAGCGATAGAAAATCAAAATAATTTTTGATTGGGACAGTATTAAATTTTGTGAAGTATATATGAAATAATTCATATTTGTACTGCGGTTGTAGATGAAAGTGAAGAGTGATCATCGCAGTAAACTTTCCAATTTAAGCAACTGGAAAGAAGAAGTCTGAAAGAAATCACGGCTTCAACGGGATTCGAACCCGTGACCTCCGCGATACCGGTGCGATGCTCTACCAACTGAGCTATGAAGCCACACATTGGGAGCGAGGTGAATTTGTTGAGTTCATATTTTCCCGTGCAGTGAAGTGGTGTGAAGTATATATGAAATAATTCAATAATAATTCAATAATTCAAATATGAACTCAATAATTCATTAATAATTCATTCATTGCTTAAATTGGAAAATTTACTGCGATGATCACTCTTCACTTTCACTTCTTCACACCACTTCACTGCAGCACGGGAAAATATGAACTCAACAAACTGACCTCGCTCCCAACATAGTTCCGCTTTAGTAACTATGCTCCCAATGTGTGGCTTCATAGCTCAGTTGGTAGAGCATCGCACCGGTCACGGGTGCGAATCCCGTTGAAGCCCTGATTTCTTTTCAGGCTTCTTCTTTCCAATTGCTTAAATTGGAAAATTTACTGTGATTTTCAGTATTAAATTATGCACCTATCAATGTCAAGCCGGCGGTAGGTGAGGCGGGGCATAGGGCGGGATTTGATTTCTCGCTTTGGTAGGGCATTTGAATTATCTTGCTGTCCCGAGGGTAGGAATATTTGAATTTTTTTTCGTGCCCGCGACCACAAATCATTTCCCCGAGTGGGAATTTCAGTTAAATTTGACCTCACATTTTTGCTTGGGATAGGGAATTTGACAGCAATCTTATGCTTGCGATGCACCAACTGCAAATATGAAAGCAGGTGAATCTTCGTGCATTCATACATGAATCCATTCCATGAAATCGATCCAGTCCTTCCCGGTTTCGTCGCCATTTTCAAATTTCCTCGCAGTTCATACTCAAAGTGCCGTCTTTGTTCAATGTTTGTTCCGTCCAAGATCAACTAAAAAGTTAAAAATGGTGACAATAATTAACGGAGAAATTGTGCAAGATAATGACCCTCGTGCTCAAGAGTTTCGAAACCGCGGAAGAAGGCAGGAACAGCAACAGAGACGGCCACAACAGCAATGGCCTCACAGCCAAAATCCACCTCACGAACAACAAGGAGGGTCCGTATTTGATCAACTGAATAACCGACTGATCTCTGCCGGATTTCCCCGCTGGAATTTGGGTCAAAATGTCGTAGAACCAATCGTTTCTGTAGCGTTAATTCTTGCTCTGGTTCTGTTTGGAATTCAAGGCGTTTTATTGGTTGGCGTGGTGTGGTTTATAATGCAGAGTCGGCAGAGATAGGCCACGATGTTCATAAAACATCGTGGATGTATTGACTTATTATGTCTACATTCGCCCAGACACGTTAGTGAAGGTATCCAATCATTGGTGACCGCAAAATACAAATAACTGAACAAATTATTCAATGCAAAACTGTCATAAATCAATTTAGATATTTTAGAAATTGACGGTTACTTGTTCATGTAACTGATAATTTATTTTAGGGAATCAGGACAATGAACAAGGCTTCTAATTTTGGGTGCAGTAAAATGGAACAAAGACAGCCTAGGGTGTATAAAAAAGGCCTGCGACAGCCAGTTGCAGCAACTCTCTCAACCCAGCTTTTACCAAATCAACTGTGTACTTCCTTAGAACCATGGCCACTGTGATTGGTAAATTAATATCATTGCTTGTTGAGAAGACGAGACTGCTGTTTTTCATTGGAAGACTAAGACCTCAGGAGTGCTGTAAATGCGAGCAAGGGAATTTCAGACTTGAAGCCATACAGATGTCACTCATGTAAACAGATCGGTACCTTGAGGCTTTCTTAGTCTGGCAGGGAAATCAAGACTCCAAGAACAGTTGTGAAAGAATTAAGACTGCAAGATGTACTTAACTGCTAAACAAAAACAAGACAGCAAGAGATATGAATTTCGAGTAAAATGTCACAAGAACCATGGCTTTTAGCATAGCACATATTAGCAAAATTATTTTCACATAATTTTGAGGATATAAGCTTTGTGCTAGCCTGCGAGCAAGCTCTCTATTCGAGTCTTGCGCAGGAAATTTTGGGTCTCACTCGAGATTTATTTTATCCTCTCGCGGCTCGCGCCCAAAATAAATCTCCCGCGAGACCCAAAATCTCTCCGCGTGAGACCCAAATAGAGAGCTTGCTCGCAGGCTAGCTTTATGCTGATAATGGTATTGGCATTAATTGCTAGCTTTATGAGCTATAGATCTATGTGCCATCATTACCTGAAGAGTCTAGGGTATTTAGCCCAGGATAATAAACAAACTAAACCACTACAACCACTTGTATCCGATCAAATCTTGGAAAAGAATTTATTGTGAACTACATTGTCATAAGAAATGTACAAACTAACCAAACGGTAAAATAGCCATCACTGACATGCAACCTCAATACACTATCATGGTTACTTAGTAACAATGAAATAATTTATTTATAACAGTAATACTAATGTCACTGACATTACAGTCTTTCTCGTAAAACCATGAACGCCAGAGAATGTTTATTGGAATGTTTGTTTCGCGACCAATCAGATGAGAGATGAAACCGCAGAATGGATTAATCATGACTTGACACGAAATGAGCTCGCTTTTTCTTCCACGAGGAATCTTTAATTTTACTGCTTTCAAATAATGAAATTTTTCTTTCTCTATTTCAGCTTTGTTGTCACCAAAGAATAGATATGAATGACATTTTATGGAAAAGCGAAGTTAATCAAGAAGACAGAATCAGACACAGCTAGACAGTGCATCTGAGAGCAAAAAAATGAGCCAATCACAAGCGATGCTTCCCTGTGTTTGTTTCACGTACAGTTCAAAAGGTCATGCTAGTTAGCTGTGATTGGTGGTTTTCAATCCGTATTTTTTTGTAGCTGAGAACCTTCACCCATAATGCCGACCTGTACCACTGTAAATTTTCACAATTTGCACTCACTTTTAGGTCTATTTGGTAGATTGGTTTTTGAACAGACTGAATCAAGTGACTGGTGTTGGTTTGTGGTCAAAAAATAGCTTTTTCAGAGAGATCCAAAAGGAATTGAAGATTTCTTGTAGAAGAAAAAGCGAGCTCGTTGTTTCGTATCAAGTCGTGACTGATCCCTACCGCGGTTTGTCGGTTATCTTTTGTGGTTTCATCTCGCATCTGATTGGTCGCGAAACAATAAACATTCCAGAAATTTTCTCTAGCGTTCACGGTTTTACGGGAAAGACTGTCATATTATAAGTGACAAGTATTCCTTGCCTGACCTCTTCTATGTTGCATTGCAAGACAGACAGAGGGCCAGAATGGACTACTTACTTTTATTTTCATTAAGTGTGAATCTAAATATTAAGATTCTTGGGGCGTAGACTTGTTTAAGCATCAAAGATGTTGGTAATGAATTTGAAATTATGTTGGGAGGTAACAGTATCCACACTGTGACTTGTGTCGTAGAAAGTCTAGCCTGTGGATAGGCTCTCATCTCAAATTTGCCCCGTCGCACACCAAAGCAAAAAGCCAGAGACACTTGGGTACAAAACTCAAACACTTAGGCTCCCGGGGGGGGGGGGGGGGGGGGGTACTCCTGCGAATTTTGGATAGGGTGGATAGGGGTGTGCCGCGAAGGATAAACCCTAACCCTATTTCAAGACTAAGAAAGCGAAAATTGATACCCATTTTAAGGCCCAAACACGAAAAATGACACCCTATTCAAGGTTATTAAACCTCTGTTGCAAAATCATTTTGTTAATACTTAAAAGGATACATCAAGGTTAAACAAAAACATTCGTATAGGCAGGCGTTTTCACACTCCAGTATTAGATTATACAATTTAGCTACCCTATCTAAGGACCACACCAGGAACACAGTTACAAAAGGCTCAAAAAAGATACCCTAGTTAAGGACCGAGAACCTCAAAAACCATACCCCATTCCACGGCACATACCTATATAGCCCATATATGGGAGTACACCCCCCCCGCCCCCCCTGGGTATAGGCTACAGAAATCTTGCTCACGATGTTTCAGTTCTTTTTTACACACTGATCTTCACTGAATAAGGATAGTTCAAGGATGACGGAAATTATTTAAATTATTCAAAGAGGCAAACTGGACAAAGGATCCTAGCAAATGGGCTGCATGTAATGAAACATCACAGCTGATATACGCAGAGCCAAGGCTAAGCATTTTAAAGATCTATTAGCTGATGTCAAAACCACTGCAGAGTATTGGAACCTGCTTTCAAAGGCGAATAACCCTAAATTAAGGAAAGCGATAGGTCCATTGAAAAGAGAGGATGGATCGCTCGCAGTTGATGATAAAGAAAAATCAAACCTAGTCAATAATTTCTTCTCTAACATCGGGGAGAAACTGGCTGGCAGTTTCCAGGCCCAATATCTATCTGACCTGGTCACGTCAACTAAGATTGTTCCCTGTGTCAATAACATTGCACTATCGCCATTGGCCATTGAGAGAAAATTAGCTAATCTGAAAACAAATAAAGCGACAGGACCCGACGACATATCACCAAAAATAGTCAAGGAAGCTGGAGATGCATTGCTAACCCCGTTGATGTTGAATAAATATAAAGTAGAACTCCATCATTGTAACCAATTTGGACCATAAGAATGTGGTAGTATTAAAGGGGTGGTTGTTTTTGTTGCAAAAAGAAACATTTCGGTCTGACTAAATCCAGGAAATATATTTTTGCTGAAGCCCTTTGGGAAAGTTGGAATCATTGTGCAGTCCACTGTCTGGCCTGGTCTTACCGGTATTACTCCATCTGCCAACTAAAATGCCTGAAAAGCATATCTTATTGCCTCTAAGTATTAATTTATTATTGTTATTATTATTATTGTGATTGCTTGAAAGTAAGTCAGTCGATAATATCCACCAGCTGAAGTATGATCCCTTCCTTCCCAAATTAAATTGGGAACTAAGGTGGGGTGACTCAAAATTTTTTTTGAAACAGGCTGATAAACACAGGCTTAACCATACTATCACAACACAACAATCCACCAATACAGGTTTATTAGACCAGGTTTTTTTCTACATTTTACAAGGTTACTTCATGAGATTGGTACCACTGCTGTAAATAGGCCTACACTTGTCACGAGATTGGATTAAATAATAAATTATGAGACTGGTATTAAAAAAAATTCATAATTGCATCTGCAAAGTGTGAGAACAGTTTGTGATTAAATACAAAGGGTCTTCATTCTGAGACTTGCATGTTTTTGTGTCAAGTGCTCAGTTTTTAACATAGTTAATGTAAAGAGTCAGCCAGCCCCATTGTGTGTCAAAATAATGTGTGTTCAGTAATTTTAGGAAAAGTCTGTTCAGAGATTGCCCACTAAATCCAGAGGCAGTCCTCTATTTCTATTTGTAATAGAATGGCAGAAATTTCCTTTACTATCTGCTAAATTTTGTTATTTTCAATCTTTCATCAGCCGAAAAAAAAAAAATAGGGGAAATCAAAATGGTTTGGTTGCTTTATGCGATTAATAATACACATGAAAAAAATTGCTTGATTCTGATTGGCTGAGAACAGTGCAGTTCGAGTGTAACGCCACAGCAAAAAGTGTAACACCAGTGCAAATTACACATAATCCTCGATTATGATTAATTTTGCAGAAAGATAATGAGAAATTTTGTACAGGAACTCTGAAAAAATTTTCTCGAATGCGAAAAAAGTGGCTTCAAGAAACATCTTCCGGCACTTTTTCAGCGCAAATTTTTTCATGTTTGTATTATTAATAAGTAATCACACCATTTTTCTCATTCAATTTGAAAATAATGTGCACTTGCGAGTTTTTCAAAAAGCTGAAATTGTACTTGCCAAAGCAGCTCGTGCAATTTCAGCTTTTTGAAAAACTCACTCAATGCAAGTTAATTCCAAATTGAACATATGATTACATATACTAATTTATAATCAATTAATTCAATTAATTGTTTTTTTGGAAAAACACTTACTAGGTACCATTATTCAATAGTCATTCCACATGATTTATTTGACCAAATGGTACATAAGTACCCCTCAAGCTTGTGTACATTTAGTAATGGAGAAACAAGGAATTATCTTTGATTCATCGATATAATACACTTCATTAACAAGAATGCATTGTTATGCTAATGAAATCAATGCATCAAGTGAAAAGAAAAGCAAATTAAAATAATCATCAAATGAATATGTACAACATTACTGAATGTACTTGAATTGTGATTGAGTTGTGTTTTGCATGAAATGAAGTACAAGATACACTAAACTGCACTTAAATTCCTAAGTTGTAATATTATCATTCTTTCCCTAAATAGCTTGGCTTTCTCACTTTAACTGGCAACTTTCCAGCACTTTAACTATCTTTTCAATGGCATGTCCACTTGTACCACTCTACAAAAAAAATTATACTTAAATTTCTAAGTTGTAATATTATCACTCTTCTTCAAAATAACTTGGCTTTCTCAATTTGTCTGGCAACTTTCCAGCACTTTAACTATCTTTTCAATGGCATGTCCACTTGTACCACTCTACAAAAAAATGTATCAATAGTTATTACTGTATTGTAAAAAGGTATCTTTAGTGAAGAGGCATCTACTTTATATAAGGATGCACCAATGTGTCCTTGGGTTCAAGTGATAATTTATGTTGGGATAGCTTCCTTCTCAAATCAATTGATAATTCTGCAGAAAATTAATATAAAAAGAAGTCAAACTGGCATGGTGGTTTTCATAAGTGTTAACCACAGAAAGCAGTTTTCAAATACTCTGACTTTTCCCTGAGAAAAAAATTCCCCACACCAACATTAACGTTTACAAAGATAGAAACAGTAACAATGTCAAACACAGCCCTCATAGTAAAACAGTGTTAAATCACATTTCTAGGAATTGTCTACTTTCCCTCACTCTAAATAAAGTTCCTGATTTTTCCCTGATCTTGAAGAATTTTTTAACCCCTTTATGAATCTACAATTTCCTGACTTGCGACACTACAATAATTGACTTTAAAACTTGCATCTAGATTTTTATAACTTTACTTCAATCCCTGTTTATTTTTTAGTTTCAATTTTGTTTGAGAAGATTTGCTTTACTCAAAAATGGCTTCCAATACAAGCTGAATCAAGAGAGTAGCAATGGTTGACTTAAATTTCATTTAAAAAAATGAAATTTGGAAGAACTTCCAGTCAATGAAAACAGCATAGCATGGAATTAAATCGAATACTTACTGTGAGTTTTAAGAAACGTAGAAATTTCCTTAAAACATTGACAAGAAGAGAAAAATCTCCTTCAGGTAAAAGGCCACGAACAAAGCACTGGTTTGCCTTTATAAGTAAAAAAAAAACATTATTGAATGAAAAGATTCATCTCAATCATTTGTTGCATTAGAAGGTTTTGCTTCCTTGGGGTCAGTTACATATTGGTAAAGACTTCTAAATTAAGTTAGCTAAGGATTTCAATAGATGAAAATTTCATGAAGTCCAACATACAGTCATTTTAAGATGTATCACAATTAAGTTTTCACATCCACACATGGTTTTCAAGCAGGGAGATACATTATTTACAATATGAACCTTCCCATTTCTGGTCAGGACCAACTTCCTTAAAAGCTAATTAATGTTAAACAAAAATTTAAATCCAACTGCATTTATTAAACCTGTACAATGACTGCTTTTCAAATCCCTTGGTTTTAGTATTTCGTATTACAATAACTCAGGCTGTAAAATACTATAAATAATTTAGATACAACTGAGCACAAGACCCTTTTCATACTCTAACCTCATTCTCCTGTAATATGCAGCCAAGAAGCAGAGCAACATAGGCAGCTACAACACTATCTTCCATGTGTTTTCCAGCCTTCTGTAAAGCTGTAAAAAAAACCTTTGCTTTATACAAATAATTTACAACACAAATGGATAAAGTTCTGCTAGGAGTAACTACATCTTCCTTCATATCGTATTATTAATTTTATAATACATATCCTATGCGACCTTACTTAGGCTGCAAAAGATCTGTCTTGCAAGAGCATGACGTGACACCGGGCTACCTGTCAGGTAGCCAGGTCCATCAAGCATACTCAGCTATAACACGTGGTATGAGATACGGCCCCTATTGAAACTGATAAACTGACAATAATCAGTGGTCTCACCTTTCCCAAGTTGCACCTCCAGGGGAACTTCATCTTCCTCCTGCACATCTGCAACTTTCTCATTTCCTTCATCAACAGTAACATCAATATCTTCACCGCAAATCCATCCCATGCCATCCTTTGTTGGTTTAAAAGACTCTTGACTACTTTCTCTGGTTGAGAAATAAAGCCACAAGTTGTTAGCACTACATAATTATTGATTTTTTTTCAACTCCCAATTATAAAACCTTTTCTGCTCCCTTGCCAAAAAGTTTGACGAAACTTTGATTGATCAAAAAAAAATTCCAATTTTTTAAACCAATTTCCTTTCCCCTAAGTGGTTGAAAAAATAAGGATTCCATTGTGTAATGTTACTACTAACACAGTCTTTATTGACATCTTAAATAATACATACAATGTAACAAATAGGCCATTTTGCAGTTGTGTGCTTAGTTACCTCGCCATGAATGCAAGAAAGAGGCTGGAGGTGACCTTGCTTTTGATACAGACCTCTCTGCTTTTCACATGTAAATGCCAACTAGTTAGCATAAGAACTTGATTTTGGACAATAAAAGCAGCGAGGTCTGTATATTATTCAAACAAGGTCAACTCAAGCCTTGCTGCCATTCAGAAGCCAGGTCACTAAGCCAACAACTGTAAAATGGTCTATTGACTGTGTTGTGGTATTAAAAAGTAATTTAATTTGTCTTACTGTTCAGAGTACAGTCCCACTTTCCCAGTTCCGTAGAAAACAGTCCTACGTCACATGAAGTCAGGACTGCAAAGGTTGGCATGAAAGGCCTGGCCATATCACATTCATATGATTATTTTGTAAATTCTTGTCACCTGAGTGATGGGATTTGTATTAATAATTACTACGTGAAATTTGATTTTAATCACTCTTTGCAGTCCATCGTCATTTACCTTCAGTTGATAAACCTGATGTCATCTCATCTGTGTTCCTAGCAGCTTGTTCTCTTATAAGGAACAGTTGTACAAGGGCCTCAATTGAACTGAGTTCTCCTCCCTGATCTTCTTGTTCTTGACTACTGTCTTGACTCTCATGGCAGGGGGAGGTACGCAGCTGAACCAGAGAGGCAATGTTCGGTTTACTCTCCTCCACTAAGTTAATTAAGAGTTCCAAGCTCTAGTGACAGTAAAATCAACAAATTCAACTTTGACTACATTAAAATGGCACAATTCAGCGGAGCAGTCTGCAGTTCCAAAAAATATCCATACACCCCCCACAGAAGGGATTGAAATTTCCTGGGGGTGGGTGGTTCTGTAAGGCCAAAAAAATTTAAAGAAATGTATGAAGCTTAATTGGAATTTCCAGAGGCGGGGAAGGAGGGGGGTCTTAAAAAAAAATCCCTTCCGTGGGGGAGGTATGGATATTTTCTGGCAGTACACAATGTGTTGTTGGGCCAGGGTGCACCAAAACCTCTGCCTAGCAGCTGTTATTATAATCAATTATTGGAAGAGGTTTTTGTGATACATGTATCCAGAATAATTGAGGTTGAGGTAAAGGTTATCAGTCGAAGCTGAGGCAAAAGGTCTACTCTGCTTTGTCTTGAAACTTTTTCCTTGTTTGTATGGATTTTTCAACAAAAGAATATTAATTTTGACTGGAGACTCAACTATACTAACAGATTCTTTGACAGGGACAAGTACAACTGTAGCTATTGGACTGGACAGGTAAATCCTTGACATGATTTGACTGAGACAAGGAAAACACTGAACAAGTCCACGCATGTACTGAAGTAGTGTGACTTACATGCATTGTACAAAGGTGACACAAATTGAGACAAACAGAATGAGTCTGATAACTGATAAACATTATTCAGGATCTATTTTTTCAATCTATGAACACTTACCAGGACGAGTAAATCAAACCTCTTGTTCTCTGTAACAAACTGCGGCAACTACAGGAAAAACAACTTACAATGATTGTACGCTGATTAAGTTTAGATAATTAGATTGCTCTTGGAGAGGTTTTCAAATGAATGACAAAAAAACCAAATTAATCACACCTGGCAGTCACAAAGAACAAACTAAGACAATCCAATAAGCTAGTTGAAACTCAGAGTAAGTGCGTGTATCTGAAGTTAAGTGCGAGAAAACTTGTGGAAACTATAGTCAGGATTTGTTGTGGTTTTACAGCAGTTCTAACTGCATGAGAAAGTAGCATGGGTTCCATGAGTTACTGACAATAGACACGATTAAAAAAACAATACTTTTAAATGAAGTCTATGTCCAAGAAAATCTTATTCTAACCTGTAGAACAGTCAACAGAAGCAATGAAAGAAAGTCATCCTGTTGACCAATACAAGAGCTGCCTGCCTCTGTAAAATAAAATGTAAACACATGGGATGGCAACATCCCAAATTAATTTCTAAGGGAAGTGTGATTTGGTCCTTTCCATTGTGCCAAAATTTCCAGAAACTTTGGCTGAAAAGCAAATAGAAAGGTCTGTCTCAGTCTGGTCTGACTGCAATATTCAGGGAAGGTGATCCCCTATCATTGGTCTGCCCAGTCAGACCAAAATTTGCCACTACAAACCAGTTCACTGCCCAACTTCTCTACAGTAGATTTTACTTAATAAAAAAGTGAAGCCTTAGAGCCAAGCCTGGCCCATAGCTGCTGGAGCTTAACCCGGTTTCTGTAGCATGAAGCGGCTGGAAGTATTTCTTCTTCCCCTGGACGGGATGCTAGTCCATCGCAGGTCACTCCCCCGCTATTTTGTCAGGTTTCCCCAGCAATTCGCCAGTACCCGTTTACACACCTGGGTGGAGAGAGGCACTGTGAGAGTTAAGTGTCTTGCCCAAGAACACAACACAATGTCCCCGGCCAGGGCTCGAACCCGAAGCGCTCGCTCCGAAGTCAAGCGCACTAACCATGAGGCCACCGCGCCTCCCACAGATTTACTTAATGGACAAGGGGAATTCGGGAAAGCAATTTAAAAAATGGTAACAGCCCTAGTAATCCTCTCGGTTAGCCTGGTTTGATCAGAAAAATAACATTGCTATATTTTTTCTCCAGTAACTTACCACTGGTCTCAGGCTCAACTGAATCAACAGTAATAGCATTGATATAAAATATAATTTAACTTTCGACTCTAGAAACTTACCAAAGTTGTGAGTCAGATTCAAGAAAACTTTAAGAATGCTGAAGAAACAGTGCTCAAATGCCTTGTCCGGTTTTTTCTTGGGTTGCTTTGGAGAAACACCATGGTTGAGTGTGTTCAGACACAGTTGCAACAACCTAGAACAAGATTTTAAAATCAGTATATTAATGAAAGCTTTTGCACCACAAGAACTTGGTTACTGATCCATGGTTGAAATATTTTATCTTAAGCAATTCATTCAAAATTAATTTGCAAATTTGCCTCAGCCTTAGCAAGAACATTGTTTATTGTAAATACCGTATAGTAATTATTTCTGCCCTTAAAAGTCAGCTTGTACAGGGCTTGAAAAAACCCCTGTCCGGTCATCCGGGACAAGGAGATTTTCCCTTCAGGCAAGTAACTTTCTCTCCTTCCTTGCCCGACAAGCAAGGACCCAGGCAAGCCGTTCACCGACTAAATTTTTGATAACGATTTTGAGAAGGAAAGGTAAGCTTAAGGCTCAAGGATAATCAAGTGTTAAGATGAAGCTCAAGTCGCATATTTCTACCGCAGAAACATTTTTGATGCTAAAATCCAGGTAAATCTCTGTTTTCGGCAAAACATGCAAGTTGGGCGCCGCTGCGCAAAATGAAAAGTGTTATATTATTAAAAAGAAATGGATAAGTATTTCTTTCAAATGAAGGTCTACATTTTCCCTGGACTGAAACTACTTTTCATTCACCCAAATGAAAAAGTATGCTCTCACCGGCCTTTCAAAATTCAACACTACCTGCATGTGTCAAAACTGAAGTGGGAAGGCGATTTGTTGTTAATTCCTCCTGTTATAAATTTCTCGTGCAAGACAAGATGCAGGTGAACATTCAAGGAGTCGAACATGGTCTTCAACGAACTGAACAAAATTAATTGACTAAGGCTGTATAATAACAAAGATACCCAGCGTGGAATACAGGAACTAGGAAGTAAGCTTGAGTAAACTTGAAAGTGATCAGCACCAAGAGGATTACAGTCAAGATGGGTTTATTACAATAAAACACTCCTGTAGTTTGGGTTCCATTCTTTGGTTCATGAATTATTAATGAGTTTGAAAACTTGGGCAAGCAGAAAGTGCCCTAGGCAAGCAAAATTTGAGAGTTACTTGCTCAACAGACAAGATGGAATTCAAATTTTTCGAGCTCTGTTGCAACTACTTTAGTTTAATAGTGACATTGTGTTGTTCTAGAAAATATCCAAATCACCCTATAGAAGGTCAACTGAAATTCTGAAGGGGTTCACAAGGGATCTTTAAAGCTAAAACAGTACTCTACAAGGAAATTACAATTACATGTACGCAGCTGAACCGGAGTTAGCAATTCCATGGTAAGAGGGTATGGTCATTAATTATGCTTACACAACACAATCTACTATAAGATGAATTCAGAATTAGTACAAGTTCTAAACCTTTACCTGACCAAAGAAGTCACAAAAGATCCCTTCTCATAATGAATCATATACTCCTGGTTAGCAGAATGCTGGACTGTCACCTAAGAAGTGTAAACCAGTAATTGACTAGCTCTTGTAGACAGCTGACTGTTAGACTACTGCATTTTAACAATGTTTTAGTGTACAAAAAATTAATAATCAATCTAGATTGATTATTCTTTTAGTATAAATCTACTGGTCAAACAATTCAAAACTTTATCTTAATCCTCTTCACAGACAATTCAAAAACAGGCAAAGCAGCAACATTTTTTTTTACAACCAGACACTGCTACATATACATGTACATGTATGCTCCTAATTGTCTACAGCAGAATACTAGATGGTAAGTATTGAGCCAATATGAGAATGGTATTTGTGATAGAACGCTGATGTGTCCATGATTACTCCTTGTCAATGGTACTCACATTCTCAAGAAGCCTCATGCATCTTGTCATCTTTTTCACCTTAGCTATTGATACACCCTTGTGTAATCTGCCATCAGCATACCTTGTTAGAAGGTTGTCAATAGTCTGAATCGCTAGACAAAATATAACAGTCAGTTAATAAACAGCCATAGCAGTCAAAAAAGTCAACAGATGATGACTGAGCTTAACATTATCCACCCCACTATACCTAATGTAAATTTGACAGGTTACGCTTTAGCCAGGGCAGGAAAAAACCCAGGTTCAGTTTCCTAAGACATGTAAATTTTGCTCTAGGGCAAGTGAAAATAGAAGTACAGTGGACCAGTGGGAGAGTGAAATTAGTCTCAGTAGCTTTGTGAGCTTGATTAAATATTAGTTTGATAAAATTAATGATAATTTCCAATCATAAGCTGTTTAAAAACCCAAAAATGACTAAGGTTAGTTAACCAATGAGTTGAAAACATGGAATAGCTGGGAATAGAAGCATACTTTGTTTACATTTGTCCTCTGATTGCCACACTGGCTGCCATATCAGCAAGTTAAATATACTAAATTTGTTACTTCACTTGTGTTTATAATACAATGTAACAATAAACAGAACATTACATGGCTGTGTGGATACACACAGTACCAACTTTCTCTTCTTCTGTTGAGAATTTTTCTTTAGCACTAGAAATAACTTTTGTATCTCTGTGTGGCCATGTGATATCCTCTAAAACTATACCATGGTTTTCAACAAAATTTTATTAAAACATTAATTTTGTGGTATTAACCTATGTCCATGATGTGATCCAGTCCACGCAATACTCGAATCTCTTCTTTAAACCACTCCCCAGTCCTCTGGGACGTCAAAGACAGCATTGACTCGCACACTAGAGAGGCAGGCTGAGATCAAAATATTTAATGCAGTTAAATTCCTGTCTCATCCATTATCCTTAGTTGGATACATGAGGTTACATCAGCATACATGTATAAGCCCATCAGACAAGAACTTATCTCCATTTTCTGAAGGAAGCATTCAAGCGACGGAGAATTTCTACCTCCCTCTCTAACCCCACTCTGCCTCGCCGGATGGGGTGCTAGTCCATTGCAGGGTTATCCCATGTCATGAAATTCACGTTTGTGGAGAGAAGCACTGTGAGAGTAAAGGTACATGTAAAGTGTCTTGCCAAAGAACACAACACAATGTCCCAAGCCAGGGCTAAATACTAATTAAACTTACATTTATGTCTTCATCTCCTGCAGCAAGGAGTTCACCATCTGATCCATCTTGTTTTTCTAGTAATGATCTAAAATATTTAATTATAAATTATTATATTGTCAAAAACACTTCCCATAAATTATCTTGCGTTGAAATAATTATTAAACGAGCTACGTCACGGTTAAATGGGTTTGAAAAGTTAAGCTAAACTTTTCAGCTTTGTCGTTTGTAATCTGTGTTAATCTTCTCCATCCTTAACCATCCTTGTTCCTTTATGGTTTATTATTATCTCTTAGGTGTTTTTCCATCTTTGTGAAGCATTATTTTCAGATTTCCTTCAATTTTGAGGTAATAAAATTTGTCTGTCGATGGTCAAAATACAACTGTACCTCAAAATATCGTGACAGAGCCCCTTTAAACTTTAGCGAAAATGAAGGACACTAACCTGACTTTTGCGACATATTTATTATAATCCTTTAAAGACTTTGATTGCTGGTTGTTGCTATCTACAGCCAATAGCTTCATCATCAGCTCTGAAAATTATTGGTAAACATACTTGTAATAAAGTTAAAGAATCAAAGGCTAGGAAATTCTTATGTTGGTCTTTGACATGTACACCCAAATATGGGCCAGTACGTTGTGACTTTATTGATCTTTTTCAGGGTAGTCACAAAGTTTTGAAGCAATTGCTGCAAGTTACTGTACATTTCACAGCTGCAAAACAGAAGGCCTTTACAGTCTGTCTTTGTTTTTTTGTGTAAAATTAAGAAATTAAATCTATAGATGGCTCTAAATACTTAAAATGGGTTCTTTTTTGAAAACTTCTGATCAACAACTACAATTCTCACCAAGAACAGATCTGTCTAAATCGGCATTCTGTCGGTCTTGAGATAGCATCAAGGTTATTGCTGATGTACAAAGAGCAAGACACTGAAAACAATCAATGATGAATGACATTAGAACAAGATGTACATAGTATGGAGCAGGCACATGTACACATCAAGTACCTATTTGGTAGAGTGCACCCTACTTTCTCTAAGTTTTTATACAGAGATTAGTTTGTGCACAACACCTCTTAAAGAACATAGATATATTAGTATCCTGGTCCTGTTGATGGGTCAGAATCAGGTTGTACAGTTGGGTTGCTGAAGATCAATCTAATATACTAGAATCTAAAATGTTTATAATTTTTGTGTCTGTACCTCAATTAGATACAAGGGGAAACTCAAACTACTAACTTAAACATGCATTTTCAGTCAACTCTTATTACTGTGGACACCTAGATCATTCTTTGTTATTATTACTGTGGACACCTTGATCATTCTTTGTTATTATTACTGTGGACACCTAGATCATTCTTTGTTATTATTACTGTGGACACCTAGATCATTCTTTGTTATTATTACTGTGAACACCTAGTAGATCATTCTTTGCTATTATTACTGTGGACACCTAGATCATTTTGTGTTATTATTACTGTGGACACCTAGATCATTCTTTGTTAATATTATTACTGTGGACACCTACTAGATCATTCTTTGTTAATATTATTACTGTGGACACCTAGATCATTCTTTGTTATTATTACTGTGGACACCTAGATCATTCTTTGTTATTATTACTGTGGACACCTAGATCATTCTTTATTTTTATTTATTTATTTACAAACTTCGCCAAGGACAATTTGGCAGGAGAGATCTCACAGAACTATTGTTCCAATAACGAGACTCCTAAACATCCAAAAAAAAAAACACAACAACAACAACAATAATAATAAAACAAAATAAAATCAGTAATTATTCTTTGTTATCATCAAGAGTGAGAGTTTACATTAATGGGTAGATAAAGTCTGCATACGAGCAGAGTGGCTCATCAGGCCTGAGATTATCCTGGTTTCTGTAGCATGAAGCGACTGGGAGTATTTCTACTCCCCCCTGGATTGGATACTACCGGTAGTTCATTACAGGGTTACCCCCCAAACATTAAATTTGCCGGTATCCATTAACACTGTACATACACCTGAGTAGAGAGAGGCACCATGAGAGTAAAGTGTTTTGCCCAAGAACACAACACAATATCCACGGTCAGGGCTCAAACCCAGACCAGTTGCACCGGAGTCAAGCACACAACTGCGCCTCCCACCCACAATAGTGGGGTAGGATGAATGTGACCCATTTTTTGGTTGTGAAGTATCACATAAATAACTATACATGTATGACAAGGAGTTGGGATAATGTAACACTCCTTCATCAAGACAACTCAGACTCACCTTATCAGAGGGTGCATCTTGAAGGGCTGAAAAGATTTTTGGTGCAATGCCATGGGCCCTGAGGCTCACTCTGAATGAGGGCTGAGAGCAATGGGATGCAAAGTCCAGTGCACTTAAGCACCGGGTCGCTATTGAACAGGATTGTTTGAGACCATCTAGAAGGTACTCCACATCATCAAAAAACTGAAGTCAAAAGTGAAAAGGCAGTCTGTTAATTGGACATCTACTATAATTTCTTGTCAATATTATTATGAAAATAACAACAATTATGCACAAAAGTTAAATTAACAGCCTTTCAGGCAAAAAATTGTCCCACTTGGATCTCACATTTAGTTTACAGCATGTGCTAAATTTGCTTGGATAGCCCCAACCAAACACCCCCCACACCCCTCTAGGATGGAGCTAAATTTCAGGTACCAGGGTACCTTCCTGTGGCTTTACCAATCATTCCAAAAGTTGAATTCAGCTTCAAGATAACAATGTACATTACCATTTTTGTTTGTCAAGTCCAAAAAGCTGCTTTAAATCTGTGATCTGTATTCAAAACTTACTTAAAAGCGCTCTGATCATCATGTTTTCGTGGCAGTTGTAGGAAAAAAAATTTTTCAGCAGAAAGGTTTGGACTCTGTATACCTTGATCTTTCATTCTGAGGCCACCTACACATTGATTTATATTTTTCCTTTCTATTTTAAGCCCCAAAACAGTAATTTCTCCAAGCTGGGAATGAAAAGTTTTACATTTGGCCCACAATGCACCATGACTACCTGCACATTTTGAGCCCATGATTTTAAGAGGAAAACTGTCTTTCTAGGACCCCTAAAGTCCTCTAAAAATATTCTCAGAAAGTCCATTCTGAATGCTTTATTTGTCCTCGAGAACAACAGAAAAACAGGAGAACAAAAAAGTCTTCAGGGGAGTAGCAAAGGCAATTGCCCCCATGTGCTTTTTTCAGGTGGTTACAGGTGGCACAGGGAATTGGAATGCTTTTTTGCGTGTGCAGTTAACAGGCGGCACAGATGTCAATGGGTTAATCTGGTGAGGTGGAAGAGTGGGGCTATCAGGTTATCATATTACCACTATTTTTTGTATGGTAGTTCGAACAATAAAGTTTTGAATTAATTTTTGATTTTCTCCTAGGGCAAGTAACATTTCACCAAAGCTAGCACCTACTGTATGAAAATCTGTGTCTGGATAAAATTGCACCCAGCTAAAATGCACCTGACATACAATAACAATATTACAAATACAATGTATACAATTGTAAAAAAACTTGATGTGCATTATCTAAGTCACCTGTTGGTAGAAGAAATATTTGAACCAATGAATACACAGGGCAAAAAAAATGAAATCCAGTTGCCCAGTAAGCCTGAACATTTCAGTTTTCAGTTGCCTCCGTTTAAAATAATACTTGCCGATATGGTGGCCGGTGTGGAAATCAGTGGACAAACGAGAACGAAGTAAGCTTCATGATCCCAAGCTAATCCATGCTGTCAACTCAGTGCCCCCACTAAAATAACACTAGCCCAATAGACATACAATGTTCATGCCCTGTCAACTACATCATTTACTAGGTACTGTCTGTTATCAGTGATAACCTAGAACAAGAACTACTGGGACTACTTTCACTTGCCCACCAGATCACCAAACTTCTGTTCACTTGCTCAAGAGCAAAATTGACTTGCCCCAAGCAATCGGACCTGGGTTTTTTCCTGCTCCGATATAAATACAAATATGAAACGTACCTGCTGGTCTTCTCCAGACTCCAAGCATTCATGAACTTGTTTGACATTCCGTACAACAGTAAACAGCTAGAAGAAAATAAGTGTTACATGTACAGTTGTTATATAATAAAATGGAACTGCTTAGAAGTGAACTCTTTAAAACCCAACAGATTAACCCCATAAACCTCTGGTTATAAGCCCTGTCAAATGCAGGTTTATAAAACTTTACAAGGGGTTTGGGGTGGGCTTACAAACAGGGGGCTCATATGACTGTGGGGTCTTATAAGTCCTAAATGACTGTGGGGTCTTATGGTACTCAACTCTAAGCCAATTGAACTATTGGAGGCTAGTTGCTGTAAAGGTAAAAACAGAGAAGGGCAGCAATCTCCCCAGCGGAAAGGAGGTCACCGTGGCAACCAAGCCACAGCCCACCTCCAGGACACTGTCTACACAACAATGAAAAGGAAATAACAGTGTGTGGAATTGATACTTACCAAAAGTGTGGTAGGGAGGGAGGGAAAAGCAAGCAAGCAAGCTATCAGAGCAAAACTCCAGCAAAGCACATGGTAATGTCCCTGCAGAGCTCCCTGGACCACCCCCCCCCCCCCTCCCTCACTCCATGTGACCCTGGACAGGGTTCCTACACTTATGACCTGTCAAAATTCCATGACTTTCCATGACTTTTTCCATGACTTTTTGAGATATTCCATGACGTAAGTTAAGCTATTGCCCTCCGGCAGTAGTGTCAAAACAATCATTTATTCAGCTGAAATTACATTTGATTTTTGGACTCGCCAGTTAATTTTTCAACTTTGGATCTTAATGCCTTTCATTCATAGAAAACATACTGACTTTCCATGACTTTCCATGACCTACACCTAAATTTCAGGACTTTCCAGGCCTGGAAAATGAAATTGTAAAATTCCATGACTTTCCAGGTTTTCCATGACCTGTACGAACCCTGCTGGAGAACTGGTACTATTGGCTTTATTTTAACTTTGCCTAAATTTCATTTAGCCTCGTTAAAAAATGGCTACCGTTGTGAAAAGCTAACAAAACCAACATCAGGCAGTGTAAGATGTTTTGAGAAGTACATTTAGCAACATTATTAGTAAGAAAACAAGTACACAATGTTACGTTTTTTATCAACTTCTTTAAAGAATTCACGAATAAATCGATATACACTTCTCAAAATTCAGCGATGTGCGGCAATTCACGCCCGCCCGAGAGTTCTTCTGAGCAAAAAAAACGCAATAACAAAAATGTCACGTGATCACAAAACGTGATGACAAGTCCAAAGTCCTTATGTAATGCAAAACTAAACATGACAAGTTCAAGTCCAAAAAAATATCCGCTACACACTCCCCCTTTGACCAGCTGATTTACTGGTCAACTAATCTTCAGATACAGTCAGCGTCCAAAGCTGCTTCTCGTCTAGTCCGTCTGACTCCGTTCTGCCTCCGTTCCTCGGACGCCTGCTCATCATTAGTCACGTCCTCTTGTACTTCCAAGGGGAACAGCCTTTGAACTGGCCTCTTTACTGTCATGGCTCTCCTGGTCTTACTGATGACCTTGACTACTTCTGCTCTGACATTATCATCTGTACTGGGGATCAATTGTTCAACCCTTCCAAGTCTCCACTGACTACGGGGTAGGTTGTCTTCGAACAAAGTGACGATGTCTCCAACTGAGAGAGAAATACTGCCTTCTGGTCTGCGTCTCTGACGATGCAGGTTCCGCAACTCTGTAACGTACTCTTTACTCCAACGCTTCCAGAAGTGATCTAGCAACAACCGCAGATATTTCCTTCTTGTGGGGCCATCATTGCACGACGCTGCTTGGTTCAATGAAGCCTCTCTGACTGGCGTAACTTCGGGTAAAGATAGAATTCCTCTCCCGTAGATCAAATGAAAAGGGGTTAGTGGCTCCTCAACATCATCTGAGGATACAGTACAGGTCAGAGATAAGCGGCCTACGCACACGCAAAACGCACGCACAATTTTTGCGCAAACGCGTGTGAAAAAACGCGTGCGAAAACACGCGTTTGCGCGCATTTGATGCGCGTATTTCTTTTTGTTATTCACTCTCATAACTGTGCTTTGTGTGGCATTCTTCTGCAGAACAAAAACGCAAGACAAAAGGCAGTTCCTACAGACACCGCTAAAAAAATATCTCCGCCGAGAAACAAACAGCCGATTCGCACGTTGTTGGTGTACAGTCGCTAATCATTGACAAGTGTCCGACTTTTACTTAAATATTTTTGTTATGGACTGAATGTAAACGAAAACAATCCTAGCCACCGATTCTCTGTCATAACAGCTTGTGGTGTTGCTGTTTGAATCTTCTCTCTTCTGCCGGGTTAGCGAGAAACAAAGAACAAAACACAACTCCCTGAAATTCTCGTGCACGGCGTTACATTTTCAATCCCAAACTGCGAAGAGTTTAATTCAGCGTTTACAACGTGTCTCATGTTCGTTTTGTTTCCCAGTGTAAATCGTGTCAAACCTTCCGTTTCTATCGTTCATTTTCCTGCTATCAAAGCACTTGAAGAAAAAAATATATAACTTCAGAGGAAAACCTTTCTTCTTCATGATTCACCCACTACGAGTCACCGTGATATTTTAGCCGTGGGAACCAAAGATTGTGATTGGCCAGCCTGTTTATCAAAAGCCAACAATGAGAGTCAACACAGTGGGTGCTTTCCATTATGCCAAACTGACCGGTCAGAGATCAGTGGGAATACCTGTGGAAAATGGAACGACATTTTCCGATTAAATTGGGGCAGCCAATAGAAATGGCTGTTGTCATTTTAAATTCTTCTACCGAATTCCCTTATTAGGGCAAAGAACCGGTTTGTCAAAAATGGAACGGCGAATTTTGGTCGGAATATTCCGACCGAAATATGTGGACCACCTCCAGAGGTGATCCCGAATATTCCGGTCAGAAGAAACCGAAACGAACCTTTCCATTTGAATTCCAACCGAAATTTCCGGAATCTTTGGCATAATGGAAAGCACCCAGTAGTTTCGTCTGGGATCCGTCTAGCTTTTATACGAAGGCAGAGAAGTTTCATTTGTAGCTCAAAACAAATTTTCTTGCGGAACATGCCTAAATGTAACAGAAATTATCTTGACATGTGTAATTTAATGCTGCCACTTGAAGCCATGAAACTTTCGGCTGTGAGTTCAAGCCTCTTATGACTCTCAAAGCACTGGCTCGTCACGCAATAAATTTAGGAAGAGCAGCATGGTTCTGGTCGCAAATGAAACATCCTCCAGTCTGACAAGTACCATTCTCAAGCGTGGTTAATTTTGATATGTAAAACAAAGTCGCACTAAAACTGTACCTTAACTGTGCATCAATTGAAGCTGTAGTCGAGATTCAGTTTTTGCGAGCAAATTGTTTAAGAGACGCGTCGACATGTGTGATAACCCTTTGAAGATTTCGCGACGGGAAGTTTTGAATTTTCGTATCTCTAGTTCTGTAAGGCGTAAGAGAGCGGGGAAATGTTCCGTTGTTTAAGCTGTTATTTAAAACGAAATTCATTTTGACGCGCCAGACGTGAAGAGTTTTTGGGAGAGAATTGTTTGTGTGTTTAGGTTTAATTAAAGGCAAACGACGCGTCATGTGTGATGACCGATTGTTTTGCAGATTTCGCGACGGGAAATTTTGAATTTTCGTATCTCTGGTTCTGTAAGACGTAAGAAAGCGCTTGAAATGGGAAAATGTTCCGTTGTTTAAGCTCTTATTAGAAATGAAATTCATTTTAACGTGCCAGGCAAGACAAGTTTTTGCGAGCAGATTGTATGTATGTTACGGCAAGACAAGCGACGCGTCGACATGATATGTGTGATAAATAACATTGCTATAATAACCAATTCTTTTGACGATTTCGCGACAAGAAGTTTCGAATTTTTATATCTCTGGTTCTACAGGGCATAACAAAGTGCTTAAAACAAGAAAGGGTTCACATTGTAAGGCATCCGACGTTAATATTGGGAGAGAAAATTGTTGCCATGTTCTTTCAAACGAGACACGCGACAAGTCGTGTAATTTCGTAACGGGAAGTTTAAAGTTTTGATGTCCGTGGTTCTTGAAAGCGTAAGCATACCACACAATGTAATTCAGCTTGAATAAGAGAGCATCGACTCCCTTTGATTTTGTGAAAATAGCAACCAAATTGAAATCTGCGATTTTGCAGGACTTTTTGACAAATGTGTGAACGCTACAATGTCTGTGGTAGCCACGCTTACTTGTGAACCACAACAAACACAAAACATGTTGAGCTGAATAGCCAGTGCCTTAAACATGTATACCACAAACAGCCATCAAAACTAACAACAAAATAACTACAATAGGCGAACAATAGGCTAACTCATAAATACTAATGAATTTGCTTTCTGCGCGTATCTCATGCGCGTGTCAAAGACGCAGACGCGTGCGTGTTTGACACGCAAGCGCATTTTATGCGCGTATTTTGGGCCCAATATCTTCGACCTGTACTGTACATATGTTAATGGTCTGGAGTTTAACGTTCCCTCTACTTCCACAAGCAGGGTATGCAGCTCGTCGCAATCAAGCTTCGTATTCCTCAGGGTCTTCCGCAAACATCGTTTTGCATTCTGTATCATCCCTTCAAAGAACCCCCCCCCCACCAG
This sequence comes from Platygyra sinensis, assembly GCA_019787425.1. Classification (NCBI taxonomy): domain Eukaryota; kingdom Metazoa; phylum Cnidaria; class Anthozoa; order Scleractinia; family Merulinidae; genus Platygyra; species Platygyra sinensis. Next base: position 2,940 of record JAHPZR010014474.1, on the reverse strand, counting down.
GGGGCTCTGTCGATATTAAACCTCCAGGTAATTCTTCTGTTGGCGAGAAATCTCTTGACACTAGGGTATGAAAACACCTTTCTTAGAACCTTCGCTGCAGCCTTGAACATCTTTGCGTTGTCTGACACAATGATTTCTGGTAGCCCCATTCTAGCTGTAAATCTCCGTAGACAGTGAATAAACACGTCCGCTGACAAATCTGTGGCTAACTCCAGGTGAACAGCCCTGGTTGAACAGCAGGTAAACAGAAGGACATAGACCTTCTTTAATGCAGAACAGTTCGGTTCTTTTATGCACAGCGGCCCGGAAACCTTGTCTCATGAGGTAGGTCAGCGTTTGCAATTCACCCCTTGCATCTCACCACTCCATTCTCATCTTCGTAAAGACCAAACTCATGTTCTAAATGACTGTAATTTGTTAGGGATTTCAAATTCCTCTGGACACTTCTTAACCATAGCACTTCGGCGTGGGCAATTTCTGCTTCAGTGACTTCTTCATGACAGACAGTTCCTTCCTTCAGTATCTTGGCCTTAATCTTCAAATTTCTCACAAAGCGATGCACTAAAGCACTAACACGGAACAGCTTGTCGCAGCAACTGAAGTTAGAGATTAGAATACAGGCATCAAGGTCAAGTTGGTTTGCAACTAGCAAAACAGTTTCACTAACAACCTTGCCAGCCAGACTCTTCTTTTCCTCTGTGATGCATTCTTCAGTCAGAGATTGGTGGCAGACTTCAGATTTTGGCCAACTGGAAACAGGTTCAGAAAGCCACGAAGGTCCCCTCCACCACAATTTACTGTTTCTCAACTTGGAGACAAATACTCCCCGAGATCCCATATCCGCAGGATTTTCAATTCCTGGACAATGGTTCCACATAGATGCTTCTGTAAGTGATAAGATTTCGTCAACACGATTCTGGACAAACTGCTTCCATTCCCTCGATCCCTTGATCCCTTGATCCAGCAGACTGCTGTTTTGCTATCCAACCACAGGTACGTTCCACTGATTTGAACTTGCGACTGCAATGCTTCCATCACCGAAGATACGAGTCTTGCAAGGATCACTCCGGATAATAGTTCCAGTCTTGGGATAGACTGTTTTGTCAGCGGTGCCACTCTAGTTTTGGACGTCAACAGCACTGGGTAGTTACCACTGCTTGTCTCTAACACCAGGTACACAACTGCACAATAGGCCCTTTCTGAGGCATCTCCAAATCCATGAAGGGTGTAGGAGATAACTGCCTCCTCAACACCATCATACAGACACCGTGGCACTATGATTTGCTGAACGTCTCTCAGATCCTGAAGCCAAGCAATCCACTTCCGTCTGACTGGCTCTGGGAGTGGTGCATCCCAGGCAACCTTCTCTTGGCACAGAACTTGAAACAACAACTTAATCTGTACTAATACTGGGCTTAGTATTCCTAGGGGGTCAAAGAAACTAGAAGTGACCTTCAGTAGATTTCTTCTGGTCGGTTCCAGGCCTTCTGCTAGCTTCAATAATGCTTCAAACTTAAAGATGAACTCATCTGAACCACAGTTCCAATTCAGTCCCAGAACCTTGTGTTCATTCTTCATATCTAGCTCGTCCAAATGACCCACTGTGGTTGTTGCATAGGTCTCAGTGTCCTCTACTACTGACCTTTGTTCAGAAGAGCCCCCCTCGGCCTTAGTGCGGTCTTCACGAATCAAGTCAAGGAGCTGGAGTGAATTGGAGATCCATTTTCGTAGGTTGAAACCGCCTTCTGATAAGCACTTCTTTGACTTCTGATACATGGACAGACACTTCTCAAGATCCCCTTCTCCAGACACTAAATCATCCACATAGAATGAATTCAATAAGTTCACCACAAACTCTGGATCTGAACTGTACTGACTGATGTGGTGCTGCAGGGTGGCATTTAACAGGAATGGACTTGAATTCACACCAAACACAACAAGGCAAAACCGGTACAACACCAATCCTGGATCCTCCTTCTCTAAGCTGTCAACCCATAAGAATCGTAATGCATCACGATCCTCTTCATGAACTCCAATGTTCAAGAAGGCCTTCTCAATGTCTGCAACTAAAGCAATCTTCCTTTCTCTGAACCGGAGTGAAATCTTGAAAATGGTCAGGATTAAGGCTGGACCTGAACACAGGCAGTCATTTAAACTTGGGCTATTGCTTGTAGCCTTGGATGAAGCATCAAACAATCCACAATCCGCAACTTAGTACTCATGGAATCTCTGCGAACCACTCCATGGTGAGGCAAGTAGTGCACCTTTCCAACGTCGGGGCATTTTGAGGTGTCCACTCGTTCAATCACACCACTCTGCAACTGATCCTGGATAATGGAATCATACTCTTTAAGTACTTCTTTGTCTCTTCTTAACCGCTTCAGGTGTGAGCTCAATCTCGCTACACTGTTCTCATAATTGTCAGGCAACAACTTGTGGTGCTCCTTCCAAGGTAAGTACACACAATACCTGCCATCTTCAAAACTAACATTCTTCTCAAAAGCTTCATGGACAGTGTCCTTCTCTCGGATGCCAATAGAATCTAGGTCCCATAGCTTCTCAAAATCCTTGCACAGGGTGTCATCAGAGTTTCCTGAATCAACTCTCAACACATGAGTAGACTGAAACTGTATGCTTGACAGCCTTTCCTTGGGAAGGTTTCCAACAGGACCAGACAGTACCCATCCAACTGTTGTTGAGACAGCCACAGGACAGCCCTGACCTGATTCCTCCCCCCGTATTGTCTTGCCATCAAAGAAATTCCAGATGTAGTCTGAACCAATCAGCAGTCAATCTGCATGGGTCCTTTATCAGAACAAGAGTCAGCAAATTCAATGTCTCGTAAGCAAGGATAGTTTTCCTTTACCAAGCTCAAGTCTTGGCCCTGTAAATCACTGCAAATATGAGGCACTGAAAATGCATTTAATGTTGCCTTAAATC
>JAHPZR010014473.1:0-36919 GCA_019787425.1 Platygyra sinensis | reverse complement strand
GTCCCCCCAGTGAAAAAGTTAATTTTTTACGATAACAGCACAAATTCGCGCGCGTTCATTGGCTAATCTTTATCGTCAATAAGCGGATAGACAGATGAATTTATAATATATGCGATGCGGTAACGAGCGAGAGCGGACAATTTGACAGTTTGTTATCGTAAAAAACAAATGGACGTCAGTTTTTCATGCGTCTGTCCTGTTATTGATTATGACTTTCGTCATAACATTGTCAAATGAGTCTGTAGATCTACTCGGCTATCGCCTCGTGAATCTACAGCTACTTTGACAATGTTATAACGAAATTCGTGATCAATAACACGACAGACGCCTGAAAAACTAACGTCAATTAGTTAAATAGACTAGTAATAGTTCTCACTAAATCTGCCCCTTCTTCTTTTTTATCCCTGAAGGATATAAAATTCTTATGAAATTTCACTGCGTATAAGGAATCTTTTATTTATTGTATGAACTAAAATTTTATATTTTTTGTAAACTATATCACTCATACTGTTCAAGTAACTTAGGCATGGTATCATAAATTTTAATTAACTAAATCAACACTTTCTGTCTAACTCATTCTATCACATGATATTCTTTACATTATAATATAAGCCGAGAAATTTCTGAGATTTGATTGGTTGATAGTGTCACTATTTCCGCGTAATAGCGGTATAACAACAAAAATGAATGGTATAACAAGGTTACCATGACAACAACAATTACGTTTTTGCTTTTGTTTTCAAAAAAATGGCGACAAGGTTCCCGGAAATTTCCGGTTAATAAATACAAAAGCTCGCCGAAAAAGCAGTAAACAAAAATACAGTCAAAACTACTAAGACGTGGATGAATGTTTGGAAGTCGTGGGCAGAAAGCAAAGGTTTTAACGATGACATTCTCAAATACGAAGCTAAGGAACTGGATGAATGTCTCTCGCGATTCTTTGCCGAAATTCGCAAAAGCGATGGCTCCGACTATGAGCCGGACAGCCTAAGGGTTATGTTAGCTGCCCTCGACAGACACCTCAAACAAAATGACAGCAAAATATCCATAGCGAAGGACCGAGAATTCGACAAGTGCAGACAGGTCCTGGAGGGAAAAGCAAGAGCTCTTCGCGAAAAAGGCCACGGAAAACGACCAAATGCAACAAAAGCACTTACCGTCCAAGATGAAGAGCAGCTATGGGAAAATCGTGTACTTGGCGAACAAAATCCAAGGTCACTCCTTCATACTCTGTGGTATCTGCTTACCCTTCATTTTGGTCTTCGAGGCTGCCAAGAGCACCATGAAATGTTTGTCGAAGATTTCAGCTTCAACAAGGACGACCAAGGCACAGAGTACGTAACATTCGAAGAAAACCCAACAAAGACCCGGCAAGGTGTTCTGAGGAAGAAACGAAGAGCCATCCAGCCAAAAATGTTTGCCACTGGAGGTCCCCGTTGTCCAGTCCAGTTCTTTAAAACAGATCTTGCCCACAGACCTGAAGAAATGCGAAACAGTGGCCCGTTTTACCTCGCCATTATTGAAAAACCGAAGTCCGAAGTGTGGTACAAGAAACAGAGGATGGGTGTCAATAAGATCGACTCCTTCATGAAAAATATGGCCTTGGAAGCGGAATTGGATGTAGAGGGAAGAAAGTTAACCAACCATTCGGTAAGAAAAATGCTTGTGAAGAAGCTGAAGGCCTGGAATCAGCCAAGAAGTGCTATCATCGGTGCAACAGGCCACACAAGTGAGCGTTCACTGGCGGACTACGAGGAAGGTGACGTAGCAGAACAACGACAGATCTCATCCATCATCAGTTCACCTGTCTGCCGACAGGCTCAAAATTCTCGTTCAGTTCTTTCCAGTTTGCCCATTCAGCAGAACCATACAGCGACTCCAGCCTGCCAAACAGTAGTCCACCACTTTCATGGCTGTCAGGTGACCAAAATTACGGAGCTGGCGTTGGTGTTTTTCTACAAAGCAGCAATTAAACACTGGTAGAGGCTAGCCCGTACCTTATCTTAGTTTGTGGTTTCGCTTCACCGCTGCAGTGACTGCAAAAACCGTGATTTGAAATTAACTTTCATTGAACCTTTCATGTTGTTCGTCTTCAATGGTTTGTACTGGTTTCACAAAATACTGTCAATCATTTTTTTTATTGACGTAAAAAGATTGTTACGGATTTGTTTTTTCATCCGTAACGAAATAAAGGTCTCTTGTGCGTTGCCGAAAATTTCTCTGCTTCTATTATAAACAAATAATAGCATGACTTGTACGTGGTATTTGGCAATTATACCGGCTCGTAATATTTCAAAATTGTCCAAATACCACTCACCGCTTCGCGGCTCCTGGTATTTTGGCTAATTTTGAAATATCACTCGCGGTATTATTGCCAAATACCATTACTAGTCATGCTATTACCTATACTAATTCTTGGCTAGCACTGTCACGCAATATAAAAATAAATCGAAAACCATTTAGTGGATGAAGTCAAGAAATTGGGATGCTATAAAAGACTGGTAAAGATGAAACTTGTCCAAGCTTTAAGTCTGTGCGTTTTCCTAAACCTGAGATATTCGTCGAAATGTTCTGCACAAATTTACAGAACCCAGTATGGAGCCGCCATGTTGGTGTACCGCCGTGGAACACCAACATGGCGGCCGGAAAATAGTGTAATCATCTGGAACTTACTTTGGCTATCTGGGCGACTTATTATCTGCACTGAACAAAAAAGCATGTACATAAGCACTTTTCCTAATACTTAAACCTCTGAATAGGCTGAAAATTACGACATAAGAGGATATTTTTCAACAAACGCGCTCGTAGCTTTATGTCACGCACCGCCATAACTCTGAAATTCAAAATGCGCTGGTTTCCAGACGAAGCAAGCTACTGAGCTGAAACGTTGTAAACAAATGTCAATTTACCAATTCTAATGCCTGATGAGGATGAAAACTTTGGTGGCTCTTTTGTTTTGGATTTTAGAAAATGATGACGTCACGTGCAAGCCAACAGTACTCTCACGAAGTACATTCTGGAAAAAAAAAAGTATCAAACCACTCTGTTGTTCTAGTTTGATACTGAAACCATTTGTCTTGATATACGAGGACTCTTCGAGCAATTGTATCTCGAAAGCAGAAAGGAAGCTGAGATTTTTTTCCGAGGTATTAACAGAAGAATCGCGTTACAGTCGCCATATATGCAAATTAGAGTCAAGCTTTTTGTCCTCAACGAAAACGCCGCAAAACATTTACATTTGCATTTGGATCCCTGCCAGTCAAGTATATTCGTGGTTTTTCGACTGCGGGACTGCGGTAGCAGCATTTAAGAATTCCAAAAAGTGGGCCGGGTATTCTGCAATCTAGCCGAAGTAAAAATAAGCGATCCAAATAAACGTGATCTTTATACGTGTTGTGTTTGGGTCGAATCTGTCGACCCCGTTGCTGATTTGTGTCCGACAAATCAACTTCTGTACCAAACAGTTCAATCTGACACTGCTGAATAGCCTTTGAATTCAAGATATATGAAGAAATCACTGTTATGACAGATCCTCGCTTCAAAAAATAATTTGGCAAATATCTTCCTCTCCTCCTCGTGCAGCAAGTATTAGCTTCCTCGATCTCTTCCTCGTGTTCGTAGTTGCACGAATTACCCATGTATAATGTCCACGCAAATAGATTAGACCCTTATTACAGTCACACTATCATCATCATTATCAATCATTAGCAACCATGATGATACGAACAACAACTAAAACATGTGTTCCGGAAATCTACTTAAAAACGTGAGACCCGTATGTGACACCGCTGACCTACACGTATCGACATTACACCATGTAGCACTGCCTTGCGAGCTGACTGAAAAATTAACCGGGACCACCGTGCGCTCGAGTGTGTTAAGGCCTGACCTAGCTATTTAATATGCATATTTTTGTTTCAAGGGGAATGGTTTATCCAGTGGTTATGAAATTTGGCAAGCAGTTTAATTTCCGCATGGTTGCTCATTTGACTGGCCCTTTAATGTTACGTTTCGGTCACGTGACTCTTTTACGGCTTTAAACGGCGCAAATCTTCAATCGAAAACGGGGAACTGAAAGACATCTTTCTCAATTCTTTTTTATTCTTTGTTGTTGTACTTCTGTGGAGTACTATATCATGCCGCCTTTTAATCATGTCCACGTGTTAACTGAAACGGTTAAAACAGTGAAACAGGTCATGTGACTTACTAAATGTTTAAATACCTCTAAACGAAAATGACCTATGCCACCTTAAAAGGCAGATTTACAATTTAATAGTGATTCTGAACAAATTGAATGGAAAACACTTTGGGAATTCTCAGTGCAAACATTCCCCATTTTCAAAAACACGCATTGTGACGTCATCACTTGAGGAATGTCACGTGACCCTTAAAACCACTCTCACGTTGTCAAACAAGTGAAATTCCTTTTAATTCCCAATAAATGAAAACAGTAAGTCATTATATACTAAAACATTGTACTAAACTCAATTCTTTGCGGGGGTTCAACTAGTTATGAAAAGCCAGGCCTTAACACACTTGAGCACGCCTAGTATCTTCAAATCGGGATTGATTCGCATACTACACCAAAATTTCACACATTCTTTATACGTATACGCGGGGGAGAGTCAGACTATAATGCCTCCTCGGGTTTTGGCCTCTGGGCCAAAACCCTGCGGGGGGCAATTACGTTCGATAGAAAGACAGAGTGGATGAACACTACCAGGATGCGACGGTACTATTTTATTGTTACAATGAACTTAAAAAAGTTTATTAGGTCAACCAAACTACTCCTTGAATCAATTATATTTCTTTGCCCCTGTGATGACCTGCTTAGGTTCAAAAAATGCAAAGTGACAATTGAGAACAAGTACTTACCCAAAGCGATTATTGTAATAATAACGATTTATTTCTTGCAAATCTACATACTCGAGCACGCCAACATGAGTAAAATAGTTCTATACCTTGTGTAATTCTGGTTTCTTTAAGCTCGAGGAGAACTCGTTTCGCTGCCTCTTGAATTGCCTGGTTACCACTTTTACTTAAACGAGTCAGCTCTTCCATTGCGTTCGAAGTTTCGATGATCTTTGCCTTTCCTTTAGAGGTCTTTGCAATAATCCACAGTGTGTTAGCAGCGCATTCTTTTTCAGTGGCATCGCCTTTGTCGATGAGTGATATGAGCAGTGGAAGAACATCGCTATCCAACATAACCTTCATGTTGTTCTTGTTGAGCACCAAGTTGCTCAAGCCGTCTGCGATTTCGTGACACGACCATGAGGTATCCTCTGATCTACCTCTTAAGTCAGACTGACTCAGTGCATTGCGCAGCATGTCAATAAGGTAGCTTATTACCTGAAACACAACAAAATGGGAACTCATGCTTCGAAATGTTAAACGGTAACTGCATTACAATAACAAGGGACCGGGAACAAGGAAATTATAAACTTGCACCAAAAATAACATCACTGTTTTGCTGCTTTAACTTTAACGTGACACCTCAAAATTCCCCAATTCCGATCAATTTGAGTGTTTTAAGCTTCGCCAGGTGAATACCACCCAACTCATTCTAAAACAAGCCGATGTCTGAGTCAGATGCTTTCATTTCAGGACTTCTCATTCTATTTTTGGTACTCGTCAAAATACATACTCTACTTTCAGCTTCCAACAGCTTTTTCTCCTCCTCTGATGTGATGTTCGCAAGTGTCAATATGGCTGGTACAACAATTTCCAAATCATCGGCTTTGACAAATGGAGCAATCCTCTCCTTTGCTCGCAGGTCACCGAGAATCGGACGGTTTTCTGAAGCTTTGGAGCAATTGTGAAGTATGTTGATAGCAGAAGACACTAGGTACTTTGCTCTCTGTTTTGAAAAAAAAAAGATTATGTGCTATCAAACGATATAAGTCTTTAAATGACTAACCAGGTAGAAGCATAGTATGGACGCCTAAAATGCTCTGAGAGATGAACTTGTTTTGGACATTACCATGATTACCTCGTTTTCGGAACTGCTGGTGCCACACTCGTCCAGATCGTTTAACATAATCCTCAGTAACCCACTTTGTCCCAAGTCCCTGGCCATTTTTAAACTGGCATCCGCGTAGTTCCAGAACACATTGCGAACCACGCACATCCCCACCCAGCCATCTGGGGTCTCCATTCCGACATCCATCAGACGACGAAGAAGAATGGTCAAGTGATGTGGAGCACCAATCTCGGATAAGTGGTCACCGTACTTTTGTCGCACTTTTCTGTCATTTGCCTCCATATAAGGCTCTAGAATATCTTTGGCGACTTTCCCAGTTATGGACAGCATATCGCTAAAGGTGCCGTCCTTCAGGATGTTAATGGTGTTGGTCATGTGCACCATAACTGACACAGAATCGACTTTCTCCTGATTACTGCTCTGAGTCTCCGCTGTGCCACCTTAAAGACAAGCCGAGCAACAGGCCAAAACGTTAGCACTGTTGTTCTACTCACTTTATCTGGTATTAATAAATAATATTTAGAGGGAAAAAACGTTAACCCTTCTTGGTTTGCCGGTCCTGCATTCAGCTTAAAACAGAATTTGGAAATGATGGAGAACCAAGAAAAAATGGTTCGGGACAAGGCGAGAACGAACAAAAAAACTCGGTCCACCTAGGACACCAGAATGGAATCGAGTTAAGGTTACATTTGGGGCCGGCCATCCATGCTCCCGGTTGACATGTATATGGAGCGTACTAAACGTCAAGTTCATAAATGAAAATTTAGGAACATGCGTTGTCTCGTTGTGTTAAGGTATCATGGTAGGTGGATTGACAGTGTTTGGAAATCGCGTTCTTACGCTGGCGCTTTGAAAGAAAACCCCATCAACCTATACATTTTCTGAAAGCTTAATAGTTATAGGATACAATCATATGTTTGAAATTTTCTAAAAAGTTATTGTCGCAGTGTTATAAAAAGAAATACCCAGAAACACTGCTTTGCTTAAACTGGTTCGCTTCCGCGCGTGAATCATCGGAGCGGCGCGATTAACATCTGAAATGTTATCTCACACATCACCCTCAAAAAGGGTGTCTGCGATCTTCCAGATGTGGTTTGATTTTTTTTCTACACCCTCCTAAAGTTTGATGTTCTGCGCGCGGGTGTTTCCTTACACTTAAGAGGCCATAACTCTGAAACGGAAGCGAAATTAAACAAAGCCCGACACCCTTTTTTGAAGGAGGTAATAGGGAACATACCTGCCGATTTTCAGCCAATTCCGTTGGAAGACACGCGTAAACGAACTAAAAATGTTCATCCTTATATGCAGTTTTGCTTTATCGAGAAAAAGACGAAAAACCTTTTGCGAGATCGGTATGATTAGGTGTTAAAAATCCCCTCCGCGCTGACAGATGTCGGCATGGGTCGGTTTACCAAAACAATGGGTCATGACAACTTGAAATAAACAGACGTCGACGTTGCAGTGAAATCGTCCGAGAAGCGAAAAACTACTTAGGTTTAAACAGGTTTGTATTTAAACTGCCATGATTATTTCGTCGGCGGCATTGGTATTATGTTGTTCGAGTTTAGACTTCTTCGTTCTCCAGACATTTTCTGAAACCATACATGCCTCGTGAAGCCAAAAAGAGGAAATTTCGAGGTCTATATCCTCTACATCTACATCTGTGCTTGACTCGATCTCTCGCTGTGGAAGTTTCGGAAGCGCGTCCGTTCTCCAGCAATATCGTGCGACTAACACTTGTTGTATTTTGACCTTCAGCTTCATTGGCGGGATTTCCTTCAACCATTCTTCTAAGTTTAAAACAATGCGACCCACAGTCGCTCAGATCAGGAGCCACAGATCTTGTTCGACGCTGAACTTCTTCGGAGGCGAAAATGGGCAAGAAGTTTTCTTGCGAGTTTTCCTCCTGACATAAAGAAAATTTGACAAGAACGAAAGCTTGACTTGCGATGAAACAACCAGATCGAGAACGGTTCGCGTGCGCAAATAAAATATCACACCGCAATTTGCATTACATGTGACAACTGGCGGTGAATTTTAATTAGAGCTGTCAACGCGCCGTAAGAGATTTAATGAGATTCAAAAACAGTTTTTCTCTTTATCGTAAAAAGTAAAAAAGCTTTTTTCTCCATTCTTTCTGCAAATTATTTTTCTCAGTCTTCTCAATTTGAACAGCGAAAAAAAGATTTTTCGCATTTTTCTTAAAAATCCACCTACCATGATACCTTAATAACAGCAGTTTGTTTGTTATTTTTACTCAACTTGAAATGGCCGAAGAATGAGAGTGTCTACGATGTGGTTAACAGACTTATGATTACACTAAACTTGACATTTAATTTCGCAGTTCTGGCTCAGAAAATGCGATTTTAACCCCTGGCATTTAGCTGTTCCTGAGATGATCAGAACTTGTCTTGAGATTTTCTTTTCGACAATCTTTAACCAATTATATGCTTCACTGGGACTGACTGATCATTAAAATTCATACCAGTTATAGTTACTTCTTCAGCCTGGCCATAAACATCCACTACACCATAAAGTACTGGCGGGATAAGTTTAATCTTTTTGCCGACATCTACGCCATTAATAAAAAAATGCAAAGAATTGTCTGACATCCGCATGACTCCTACTCGGTCACCAATCTGTGAAAGAAAAAAAATGGCAGTGTTACATGTAAGTAATGGTAATACGACCGAGTGGAGTCCAAATTCGATGTGTTATCTAACGAGTGACAACAAAATCGGACCACCGCGCAGCGGGATTCCGAAAAAAGGGAAAATTTGCATGAAAGTTACTGACAAAGGAGGCATAAACTGTCAAATGTGACCAAGGTTGTGGATTGGTTCAATTAGACCACAACTTTTATTGTGATTGATTGATTAAACTGCAACTTTGATGTGATAGCTTATTGAACTGTTTCCAAAAGGACGTAAAAGCAGCAATTTTGTAAGAATCTTAATGAAGAGGACCAGACTTTTAAATTTGAAAAACATGTTTCGGCAACTCCTGTGCCATCGTCAGTTTACGGATGGAATTACAATGATGAACAATATATAGCAGAAAAATTAGAATAACAATAGTATGATACAACAACTGATTACAAAGAAAGATTAAGATTTACATGAAACAATTGTTGATTTAGGGAGGGTTTCTCCCAGTAAATATGCACTGCCTCCTTGATTTTTAATTGTGTCCGTGTTGTTGCTTGATCTATTACAACAAAGCACTCGCTCGAACAAAGTGCCCGACACCCAGGTGAATCCTGTAAATGCTTGAAAATGTGAGAGGCCTTTTCTATATTTAAGTGCTCGTTTATGCGTGTGCAAATGTGTCGGGAAGTCTCTAATTTTTCCGCTATATATTGTTCATCATTGTAATTCCATCCGTAAACTGACGATGGCACAGGAGTTGCCGAAACATGTTTTTCAAATTTAAAAGTCTGGTCCTCTTCATTAAGATTACTGAACTGTCCGATTACAAACTGTCAGATAACAAAATGTCCAATAACAAACGGTCCGATAACAACTTCGCAAGTGAATTAAGGGGAAAGTAGCAGCTTTTTAAACCAATCACAATCTAGAAAATTGTAAGTTTTATGGTTAAAAGGTAAAAACAGCAGCAACAAATCTGAGCGAACAATCTACAAATGTTCTTAAAATTGTTCTTTTTCTCTTTTTTTTTTGGGGGGGGGGTGGTGGTGGGACGAGGTTTGAAAGTGTTTAATCAATAGCAATCAAAATTATTAAAACCACAAGGACTCATTATATTTAAAAATGAGTTTGACGCTGACTTAAGAGCCGGTCAAACACGTTCTGTAAAAACACTAAAAAGAATTTTTGACCGCAGAACTACGGTCCTCATCGTTATGAAGGCCGAGAGTTCTTAAGTCAAAAAATCTTTTCAGTGTTTTAAGCAACACATTTGTTTCTGTTTTTCCAATGTTAAATTTTTTCAATATAGTGATTTCAGGCTGTATTTTTAGTAGATAATTTGGTTTTAGCAACTGGGTTTATAATGTGAACTGGCCACCAACAAATTGATCGGCAGTCAGCACTACAAACGTCTCAGAAGGAAAATAATGACAGAATTCCCTTCACCCTCACATTTCACCCTCACAACCGCGCAGTAAAAGCCATCATTCTAAAAAGCTTTAAATGACTTCAAAATGATCCCGATACTGGTAGAATCTTTTCGCAATCTCCATTAATTTCATTCAAACGCGACAAAAACATAGGTAACTTTTTAGTCAGTGCATTCCAAACGAGTGATCAACCCGAAAATTTAAATTCGCGCGCGAACGATGCAAAACATATCCTTTCATTTGCAACGTTGAGAAATTGTCGTGAACCAAGCGATCCATTACGATTGCTGATCATTTTACCTGTACCTCAGCCAGTGTCATCTACTGTATAACTTGCAGTCTATGCAAAGTTATACATCGGCGAAACAGGAAGACGCCTTGGCGACAGATTCCGAGAACTCCTTCGTGACGTAGAGAAAGATGACAAAAACGCATCTAAACCGGTCGCGAGACACTTTAATCTGCCCAATCATTCTAAGCTACATATGGGAGTCTGCGGTCTCTCCTTACATCAAGGAAGCACGGAAAGCCGCAAAAATGTAGAACAAAAATTAATTTTTCAAATCGGCCCCTTAATCCTCACGGTCTCAACGAACGCTTTTCATTCAACTAATTTATTCTGTTGTTTTTCACGTTACCAGGCACCAACCAATAGCGTAGCTCCATCTTTCTGTATATAAACCACACACAAACCACAATTCCTCGATTCGCTCCGACGAAGGGCTAATGCTCGAAACATCATCTTCCTTATCTCTTTACGGTGGCCAATTCACATTATCATCCCAGCTGATAAACCCAAATTATCTTGTAATACTGCCACTTCCTGTATTTTTAGTAGTTTTGATTGTAATTGATTAAACACGTTTGTGCATAATAGCAATCAAACTTATATGGTGTGTTAAGCATCCGAAATTGGTCTCTGAAGTTATAGTCATGTGGAAATAATGACGTCACATCATCTCACAATGATGTCACACATTTCTAAACGTCCGCGATCTTGAATTTCAAAGCATTTTTGGAACAGCTCTAGTGAAGCCATAGGCCATGGGTTCGAATCCCGTCCAGGCCTGAATTTTATTTTCAGGCGTTAACTTCACAACTGCTTACGTTGTGTGAAGAACTGCGATGATCAGTAAGTCTTCATATCTTTACCCACAGTTCAAATAATGATCTTTTACATATTCACTTGTATGTAGGTAGCGTTATTTCTGGTTCAACAATTTTTAGAACAGAGACTCATAGATTCTTAAGAATAACGAGAATGGCAATTTAACCGCGTTGTTGTGAAATATTTTCTTGGCACAATTCTGGATCAAAGATATTTTCTTGCGAGTGTAACATACCGACAAACCATCCAAGTCTGTTGATATCGTTGCCACAACGTTCCCGTTGATAGCGATTTTATCGCTACTGAGTGCAAACGTTTTTCCTTGTTCCATATGGGTTATTGTCGAAGGGAACTCCATGTCTTCTGGAGAAACAGTCGTGGCTGCAATATCTAGACTGCCATCCCACTTTGGTACTTTGCTGTCCAACCGCACCTCAAATAGCTCATCAACTTGGAGAGGCTGGCTTGTTAGGACCACACCATGATTGAAACGCTGTAGGGCGCTGCCAGTAAATGACATGGATTAGCCCCAACGCCCAGCATAAACATAGACGGCGTGCTTATGTTTATGCTGGTGAATAAAAAGCCCCTGGAGGTAGTGGATAGTGCTTGTCAGGCGACGCCTGATCAGTTAAGAGTGTTTAGTAAGTTTAGCCTTAATGGTAACGGTTGCAAGACTGGTGTACAGTCTGTCATTGGTCATTGGTCCGTCTCGAACCATCTATTGACAGTGAGATCGGTCTGTTGGAGTCCCGTTTGTTGGTTTCGTTTAAAGGCGTGGATAAATCATTTATAAGGCACCGGTAGTTGCCGACATCTGTTAAGAGGCGTCTGTTGTAAGTTAGTGTACCAGCTTTCCAGAGTCAGTCGTTGAAAATAGTTTGTACTGTAGGTTCTTGCTGACACGCTCTCATATCATTGTGACGGCAAAGGTGGCAACAGAACAAGAAAACGCTGTTCCGTGACTCGACCTGTCAGATGTGATTATCTGATTATTAGATTAGTTTTTGTTTATCCGAGAAATGATAATTAGCGTTTAAAGTAAAACGTTATTTTTCCATTTTTCCCGAGATATTGAGCTTAGTTATAAGTTTTCGAGAAAACAAGGGGATCGTGTTGTATACCTTAACGAGGACAACAGTATTAAGTTACAAATGTTCGCTTGAAAAGTAATATTGTCACGTTTGCTGTCATGTAATTGATAACTCAGTTTATAAGAGGACCCAATTTAGCATGTTCTGTCACCAACAAGGTGATCGTATATTTTTTTCGGTTTCGATATTCCACGAAACCACTTCAAGGTAATATCGATTTCAAAACTTATTTAAACGAGAAGACATTGCAAAAGATAAACTTGAACTTGAACTTGAAACAGCCAGACAAAAATGAAAAACTGTATAATTTTATAAAACGCCATGAAATCTGCAGAGTTAGGGACTGTAGGATCGTTAGTGAACACACGCCATGTTGGATAGAACTGTTTAAAGAATAAGATATCACGTGATGCAATGTAGGATTGCACTGCGTGCGGAGGAACGGATACTACATCCCTCCCAAACTGACAAAAGCTTGTAACTCTAGTAAAGTTCAATCCGATAACAAAACTTAAATCAACTATTAAGCTAACAGATAGTCCTTGCTTCAAATATGAAGGCTGGCGCCTTTCCCTTCTGGGTCTCGTCACTGCTGATCTGTCCACTAGTTCGTTATGCTCTGCTTCTCGTTCTGGTTCAGTTTCTTGTTCCGGTATTGATCTGTAGGCGATGAGTATGTCTTGAACCGCATTTCTCCTCTCAAGACGGTTTTTGCCTTGAAGATTTGCAATCGTTTCGTTTTTGTTGATGGTCTGCATGAATCTCTATACTTCTCCATTCGTTCTTGGGTGAAGAGCCGTCACCCTGTGTTGCTGAAATCCTTCTTGCTTTGCGAATTCATTGAACTCTTTAGAATTGAACGGGCGTCCGTTGTCGCTCTCAATTCTCCTCAGAGTTCCATATGTGGCAAAGATGTGCTTCAATCTCTCCTTTTTGGCCTGGAAGTCTGTTGATGGTAGACTCTACCACTGAATATCTGGTTCTCTTGTCAATCAGAACGAGATTGCAGTGTCCGTCTGGGTACGGTCCACCATGGTCAATGGATACTGTGTCCCAAAGGCGGCTTGGGATGCTGGTCACCTTGATTGGTTCTTCTCAAAATCGGTTAAAAGCTGTGTCTATCATGCTGTTCATCAGTGGGGACCAGTATTCTCTCAGAATTTGCTTGGTCTTAGTTTTTATAAAGTGCCCTAGGCTGTGTCCTCATTTAACCACTTTCCTCTGAAGTGCCAGTGGTAGTTCGATTCGACGTTCTTTGAAGATAAGTCCTTCTGCAACTGATAACTCCTGTTTCGCATGTAGGTAGGGTACAAGGTCTTTGTCTCTCTTTTGTGTTTCTTCCAGTCCCATTTTCCTCTTGGGTAATCGCTTCATGACTTCATCCTTCTGAGATTCCTATCTAGGAAGTCTAAGGGATCTGCTTCATCCTTCCCTGGTTCGTACACCAACTCGTAATCCACCTCTAGCATTTCCAAGATCCACTTCTCTATTCTTGGTGGTACTTGGCTTTTGCTTTGTTAAACAAAGGTGCTAGTGGTTTGTGGGCAGTCACGATTCTGAATCTGGGTGCTCCAAGTAGGTAAATTCTCAATCTCCCCCTGGCCGATTTGATTGCCAAGGCGTCTTTCTCGGATTGACTGCACCTCTTCTCGGTTTTTGTCATTGTTCGGCTGATAAAGTGTACCGGTTGTATGCCTCTGTATGTCTTCTGGAGCAGGGCCGCTGATGACCCTTCATTGAAGCTTGCTTCTGTACGGGGGATTATGGGTTTGGTTGGGTTGAAGAATGCCGTGGCCTTCTCACTTGAGATGCTATATTGTATCTGTCTGAATGCTGTCTCTTCTTATTTACCCCAGTAAAATTTGGTTTCTTTTCTGGTTGGCTGGTACAGCGGTGCTGCTATGGCTGCATAATTCTTGATAGAGGTGTCCAGGTAGCCTGCCATTCCCAGGAAACTTCGTACTGCCTCCTTGTTCTCAGGTACTCTGCACTCTTTGACTGCTCTTACTTGGTCAGGTGATGACTTCAGTCCATCCTTGATGAAAACATGTACGAAGAACTCAATTTGTTCCACTCCAAACTGACATTTTCTCTCTTAAAGGTGATTCCGTGATCTCTTGATCGCTTTAGGACGGTCTCCAGTACTTCTCTATGTTCTGTATGGTCTCTTCCTCCCAGGAGTATGTGGACTCTTTTGTTTAAGCAGTGGTTTATGTCTCCAAATATTTTGAACATCGCTTCGTCGAAGACATCTTGTGACGATTTCGCTCAGAACACCTGTCGTTGGTGTCTGTAATTCCGCCAAGGTGTGCTGAATGTTGCTACCTGTCTTGTGGAGGAGTCTAGAGCTAGCTGGTAGTAACCTTGTCTGAGATCCAGCTTCGTTAAGATCTTGCAGTCATGTAAAAGGTAGATGAAGTCTTCTACTCTTGGTGATTGGACGCACCGATTTCGCCTCAAAAGACTGGTTTCGAATTCTCATGTCGATGCTTGCTCTTATCATGTGAGACTCTAACTCTTCACTCTTCATCTCTGTGAGTTATGGTTCGGGTTGAACCACTAGTGGTGAAGACCAGGTAATCGCCTCTCCAGTTGGAAATTCTCGAATATCTCTTCTTTCACTCCCTGGTCCAGGCAATCTTTAAGTGGTTTCTGTAGGTGATACGGTACAGGGCGTGGTTTCTAAGCCACAGGTTTTGCGTCGGTCTCCATTTCTAGCTTGACTTTAATCTTCTTGCCTGCATTCTTTTCCCGATGGCAACCACTCCCTTGGAATACGTCGCTGTATTCGCTCAGTACTACTTCAATGCCGTCATCCTGTGTTTTCAGGCTTGATTCTCAGCTCGATGGTTTCTTCAAGTGTTTCTTCTGGATCGATTTGAGCATTCCAAGTTCCAACAGTGTACTTTTACTTAGTAGTGGGGGGAGAGTCCATCTTCCCTTGGATCACTAAGAACTTGCTCTGTGTGCCTCGGTTCTCGTTCTGCAATTTGGCAGTGAAGTCGCCTTTGACTGTTAGATCTGATTTAAGTTTCTTCAGTGTGTCTCTGCTGGGCTCTAGTTCTTTAATTTTTGTGATCTGTTGTTGAGGACCTTGAGCTGATATTCATCCATCACATTTGCGCTTGCTCCACTATCCGGTTCAACGAAAGTATCAATGTCTCCGATGCGGATTAGTGCGGTGTGGTGATTTGGACCTGATCTTATCTTCTTCACTCGGTGTAGGTGTTGTGCTGTCTCCTGAAGAGATATTCGAGAATTTCCAACTGGAGAGGCGATTACCTGGTCTTCACCACTAGTGGTTCAACCCGAACCATAACTCACAGAGATGAAGAGTGAAGAGTTAGAGTCTCACATGATAAGAGCAAGCATCGACATGAGAATTCGAAACCAGTCTTTTGAGGCGAAATCGGTGCGTCCAATCACCAAGAGTAGAAGACTTCATCTACCTTTTACATGACTGCAAGATCTTAACGAAGCTGGATCTCAGACAAGGTTACTACCAGCTAGCTCTAGACTCCTCCACAAGACAGGTAGCAACATTCAGCACACCTTGGCGGAATTACAGACACCAACGACAGGTGTTCTGAGCGAAATCGTCACAAGATGTCTTCGACGAAGCGATGTTCAAAATATTTGGAGACATAAACCACTGCTTAAACAAAAGAGTCCACATACTCCTGGGAGGAAGAGACCATACAGAACATAGAGAAGTACTGGAGACCGTCCTAAAGCGATCAAGAGATCACGGAATCACCTTTAAGAGAGAAAATGTCAGTTTGGAGTGGAACAAATTGAGTTCTTCGTACATGTTTTCATCAAGGATGGACTGAAGTCATCACCTGACCAAGTAAGAGCAGTCAAAGAGTGCAGAGTACCTGAGAACAAGGAGGCAGTACGAAGTTTCCTGGGAATGGCAGGCTACCTGGACACCTCTATCAAGAATTATGCAGCCATAGCAGCACCGCTGTACCAGCCAACCAGAAAAGAAACCAAATTTTACTGGGGTAAATAAGAAGAGACAGCATTCAGACAGATACAATATAGCATCTCAAGTGAGAAGGCCACGGCATTCTTCAACCCAACCAAACCCATAATCCCCCGTACAGAAGCAAGCTTCAATGAAGGGTCATCAGCGGCCCTGCTCCAGAAGACATACAGAGGCATACAACCGGTACACTTTATCAGCCGAACAATGACAAAAACCGAGAAGAGGTGCAGTCAATCCGAGAAAGACGCCTTGGCAATCAAATCGGCCAGGGGGAGATTGAGAATTTACCTACTTGGAGCACCCAGATTCAGAATCGTGACTGCCCACAAACCACTAGCACCTTTGTTTAACAAAGCAAAAGCCAAGTACCACCAAGAATAGAGAAGTGGATCTTGGAAATGCTAGAGGTGGATTACGAGTTGGTGTACGAACCAGGGAAGGATGAAGCAGATCCCTTAGACTTCCTAGATAGGAATCTCAGAAGGATGAAGTCATGAAGCGATTACCCAAGAGGAAAATGGGACTGGAAGAAACACAAAAGAGAGACAAAGACCTTGTACCCTACCTACATGCGAAACAGGAGTTATCAGTTGCAGAAGGACTTATCTTCAAAGAACGTCGAATCGAACTACCACTGGCACTTCAGAGGAAAGTGGTTAAATGAGGACACAGCCTAGGGCACTTTATAAAAACTAAGACCAAGCAAATTCTGAGAGAATACTGGTCCCCACTGATGAACAGCATGATAGACACAGCTTTTAACCGATTTTGAGAAGAACCAATCAAGGTGACCAGCATCCCAAGCCGCCTTTGGGACACAGTATCCATTGACCATGGTGGACCGTACCCAGACGGACACTGCAATCTCGTTCTGATTGACAAGAGAACCAGATATTCAGTGGTAGAGTCTACCATCAACAGACTTCCAGGCCAAAAAGGAGAGATTGAAGCACATCTTTGCCACATATGGAACTCTGAGGAGAATTGAGAGCGACAACGGACGCCCGTTCAATTCTAAAGAGTTCAATGAATTCGCAAAGCAAGAAGGATTTCAGCAACACAGGGTGACGGCTCTTCACCCAAGAACGAATGGAGAAGTATAGAGATTCATGCAGACCATCAACAAAAACGAAACGATTGCAAATCTTCAAGGCAAAAACCGTCTTGAGAGGAGAAATGCGGTTCAAGACATACTCATCGCCTACAGATCAATACCGGAACAAGAAACTGAACCAGAACGAGAAGCAGAGCATAACGAACTAGTGGACAGATCAGCAGTGACGAGACCCAGAAGGGAAAGGCGCCAGCCTTCATATTTGAAGCAAGGACTATCTGTTAGCTTAATAGTTGATTTAAGTTTTGTTATCGGATTGAACTTTACTAGAGTTACAAGCTTTTGTCAGTTTGGGAGGGATGTAGTATCCGTTCCTCCGCACGCAGTGCAATCCTACATTGCATCACGTGATATCTTATTCTTTAAACAGTTCTATCCAACATGGCGTGTGTTCACTAACGATCCTACAGTCCCTAACTCTGCAGATTTCATGGCGTTTTATAAAATTATACAGTTTTTCATTTTTGTCTGGCTGTTTCAAGTTCAAGTTCAAGTTTATCTTTTGCAATGTCTTCTCGTTTAAATAAGTTTTGAAATCGATATTACCTTGAAGTGGTTTCGTGGAATATCGAAACCGAAAAAAATATACGATCACCTTGTTGGTGACAGAACATGCTAAATTGGGTCCTCTTATAAACTGAGTTATCAATTACATGACAGCAAACGTGACAATATTACTTTTCAAGCGAACATTTGTAACTTAATACTGTTGTCCTCGTTAAGGTATACAACACGATCCCCTTGTTTTCTCGAAAACTTATAACTAAGCTCAATATCTCGGGAAAAATGGAAAAATAACGTTTTACTTTAAACGCTAATTATCATTTCTCGGATAAACAAAAACTAATCTAATAATCAGATAATCACATCTGACAGGTCGAGTCACGGAACAGCGTTTTCTTGTTCTGTTGCCACCTTTGCCGTCACAATGATATGAGAGCGTGTCAGCAAGAACCTACAGTACAAACTATTTTCAACGACTGACTCTGGAAAGCTGGTACACTAACTTACAACAGACGCCTCTTAACAGATGTCGGCAACTACCGGTGCCTTATAAATGATTTATCCACGCCTTTAAACGAAACCAACAAACGGGACTCCAACAGACCGATCTCACTGTCAATAGATGGTTCGAGACGGACCAATGACCAATGACAGACTGTACACCAGTCTTGCAACCGTTACCATTAAGGCTAAACTTACTAAACACTCTTAACTGATCAGGCGTCGCCTGACAAGCACTATCCACTACCTCCAGGGGCTTTTTATTCACCAGCATAAACATAAGCACGCCGTCTATGTTTATGCTGGGCGTTGGGGCTAATCCATGTCATTTACTGGCAGCGCCCTACAGCGTTTCAATCATGGTGTGGTCCTAACAAGCCAGCCTCTCCAAGTTGATGAGCTATTTGAGGTGCGGTTGGACAGCAAAGTACCAAAGTGGGATGGCAGTCTAGATATTGCAGCCACGACTGTTTCTCCAGAAGACATGGAGTTCCCTTCGACAATAACCCATATGGAACAAGGAAAAACGTTTGCACTCAGTAGCGATAAAATCGCTATCAACGGGAACGTTGTGGCAACGATATCAACAGACTTGGATGGTTTGTCGGTATGTTACACTCGCAAGAAAATATCTTTGATCCAGAATTGTGCCAAGAAAATATTTCACAACAACGCGGTTAAATTGCCATTCTCGTTATTCTTAAGAATCTATGAGTCTCTGTTCTAAAAATTGTTGAACCAGAAATAACGCTACCTACATACAAGTGAATATGTAAAAGATCATTATTTGAACTGTGGGTAAAGATATGAAGACTTACTGATCATCGCAGTTCTTCACACAACGTAAGCAGTTGTGAAGTTAACGCCTGAAAATAAAATTCAGGCCTGGACGGGATTCGAACCCATGGCCTATGGCTTCACTAGAGCTGTTCCAAAAATGCTTTGAAATTCAAGATCGCGGACGTTTAGAAATGTGTGACATCATTGTGAGATGATGTGACGTCATTATTTCCACATGACTATAACTTCAGAGACCAATTTCGGATGCTTAACACACCATATAAGTTTGATTGCTATTATGCACAAACGTGTTTAATCAATTACAATCAAAACTACTAAAAATACAGGAAGTGGCAGTATTACAAGATAATTTGGGTTTATCAGCTGGGATGATAATGTGAATTGGCCACCGTAAAGAGATAAGGAAGATGATGTTTCGAGCATTAGCCCTTCGTCGGAGCGAATCGAGGAATTGTGGTTTGTGTGTGGTTTATATACAGAAAGATGGAGCTACGCTATTGGTTGGTGCCTGGTAACGTGAAAAACAACAGAATAAATTAGTTGAATGAAAAGCGTTCGTTGAGACCGTGAGGATTAAGGGGCCGATTTGAAAAATTAATTTTTGTTCTACATTTTTGCGGCTTTCCGTGCTTCCTTGATGTAAGGAGAGACCGCAGACTCCCATATGTAGCTTAGAATGATTGGGCAGATTAAAGTGTCTCGCGACCGGTTTAGATGCGTTTTTGTCATCTTTCTCTACGTCACGAAGGAGTTCTCGGAATCTGTCGCCAAGGCGTCTTCCTGTTTCGCCGATGTATAACTTTGCATAGACTGCAAGTTATACAGTAGATGACACTGGCTGAGGTACAGGTAAAATGATCAGCAATCGTAATGGATCGCTTGGTTCACGACAATTTCTCAACGTTGCAAATGAAAGGATATGTTTTGCATCGTTCGCGCGCGAATTTAAATTTTCGGGTTGATCACTCGTTTGGAATGCACTGACTAAAAAGTTACCTATGTTTTTGTCGCGTTTGAATGAAATTAATGGAGATTGCGAAAAGATTCTACCAGTATCGGGATCATTTTGAAGTCATTTAAAGCTTTTTAGAATGATGGCTTTTACTGCGCGGTTGTGAGGGTGAAATGTGAGGGTGAAGGGAATTCTGTCATTATTTTCCTTCTGAGACGTTTGTAGTGCTGACTGCCGATCAATTTGTTGGTGGCCAGTTCACATTATAAACCCAGTTGCTAAAACCAAATTATCTACTAAAAATACAGCCTGAAATCACTATATTGAAAAAATTTAACATTGGAAAAACAGAAACAAATGTGTTGCTTAAAACACTGAAAAGATTTTTTGACTTAAGAACTCTCGGCCTTCATAACGATGAGGACCGTAGTTCTGCGGTCAAAAATTCTTTTTAGTGTTTTTACAGAACGTGTTTGACCGGCTCTTAAGTCAGCGTCAAACTCATTTTTAAATATAATGAGTCCTTGTGGTTTTAATAATTTTGATTGCTATTGATTAAACACTTTCAAACCTCGTCCCACCACCACCCCCCCCCCAAAAAAAAAAGAGAAAAAGAACAATTTTAAGAACATTTGTAGATTGTTCGCTCAGATTTGTTGCTGCTGTTTTTACCTTTTAACCATAAAACTTACAATTTTCTAGATTGTGATTGGTTTAAAAAGCTGCTACTTTCCCCTTAATTCACTTGCGAAGTTGTTATCGGACCGTTTGTTATTGGACATTTTGTTATCTGACAGTTTGTAATCGGACAGTTCAGTAATCTTAATGAAGAGGACCAGACTTTTAAATTTGAAAAACATGTTTCGGCAACTCCTGTGCCATCGTCAGTTTACGGATGGAATTACAATGATGAACAATATATAGCGGAAAAATTAGAGACTTCCCGACACATTTGCACACGCATAAACGAGCACTTAAATATAGAAAAGGCCTCTCACATTTTCAAGCATTTACAGGATTCACCTGGGTGTCGGGCACTTTGTTCGAGCGAGTGCTTTGTTGTAATAGATCAAGCAACAACACGGACACAATTAAAAATCAAGGAGGCAGTGCATATTTACTGGGAGAAACCCTCCCTAAATCAACAATTGTTTCATGTAAATCTTAATCTTTCTTTGTAATCAGTTGTTGTATCATACTATTGTTATTCTAATTTTTCTGCTATATATTGTTCATCATTGTAATTCCATCCGTAAACTGACGATGGCACAGGAGTTGCCGAAACATGTTTTTCAAATTTAAAAGTCTGGTCCTCTTCATTAAGATTCTTACAAAATTGCTGCTTTTACGTCCTTTTGGAAACAGTTCAATAAGCTATCACATCAAAGTTGCAGTTTAATCAATCAATCACAATAAAAGTTGTGGTCTAATTGAACCAATCACAACCTTGGTCACATTTGACAGTTTATGCCTCCTTTGTCAGTAACTTTCATGCAAATTTTCCCTTTTTTCGGAATCCCGCTGCGCGGTGGTCCGATTTTGTTGTCACTCGTTAGATAACACATCGAATTTGGACTCCACTCGGTCGTATTACCATTACTTACATGTAACACTGCCATTTTTTTTCTTTCACAGATTGGTGACCGAGTAGGAGTCATGCGGATGTCAGACAATTCTTTGCATTTTTTTATTAATGGCGTAGATGTCGGCAAAAAGATTAAACTTATCCCGCCAGTACTTTATGGTGTAGTGGATGTTTATGGCCAGGCTGAAGAAGTAACTATAACTGGTATGAATTTTAATGATCAGTCAGTCCCAGTGAAGCATATAATTGGTTAAAGATTGTCGAAAAGAAAATCTCAAGACAAGTTCTGATCATCTCAGGAACAGCTAAATGCCAGGGGTTAAAATCGCATTTTCTGAGCCAGAACTGCGAAATTAAATGTCAAGTTTAGTGTAATCATAAGTCTGTTAACCACATCGTAGACACTCTCATTCTTCGGCCATTTCAAGTTGAGTAAAAATAACAAACAAACTGCTGTTATTAAGGTATCATGGTAGGTGGATTTTTAAGAAAAATGCGAAAAATCTTTTTTCGCTGTTCAAATTGAGAAGACTGAGAAAAATAATTTGCAGAAAGAATGGAGAAAAAAGCTTTTTTACTTTTTACGATAAAGAGAAAAACTGTTTTTGAATCTCATTAAATCTCTTACGGCGCGTTGACAGCTCTAATTAAAATTCACCGCCAGTTGTCACATGTAATGCAAATTGCGGTGTGATATTTTATTTGCGCACGCGAACCGTTCTCGATCTGGTTGTTTCATCGCAAGTCAAGCTTTCGTTCTTGTCAAATTTTCTTTATGTCAGGAGGAAAACTCGCAAGAAAACTTCTTGCCCATTTTCGCCTCCGAAGAAGTTCAGCGTCGAACAAGATCTGTGGCTCCTGATCTGAGCGACTGTGGGTCGCATTGTTTTAAACTTAGAAGAATGGTTGAAGGAAATCCCGCCAATGAAGCTGAAGGTCAAAATACAACAAGTGTTAGTCGCACGATATTGCTGGAGAACGGACGCGCTTCCGAAACTTCCACAGCGAGAGATCGAGTCAAGCACAGATGTAGATGTAGAGGATATAGACCTCGAAATTTCCTCTTTTTGGCTTCACGAGGCATGTATGGTTTCAGAAAATGTCTGGAGAACGAAGAAGTCTAAACTCGAACAACATAATACCAATGCCGCCGACGAAATAATCATGGCAGTTTAAATACAAACCTGTTTAAACCTAAGTAGTTTTTCGCTTCTCGGACGATTTCACTGCAACGTCGACGTCTGTTTATTTCAAGTTGTCATGACCCATTGTTTTGGTAAACCGACCCATGCCGACATCTGTCAGCGCGGAGGGGATTTTTAACACCTAATCATACCGATCTCGCAAAAGGTTTTTCGTCTTTTTCTCGATAAAGCAAAACTGCATATAAGGATGAACATTTTTAGTTCGTTTACGCGTGTCTTCCAACGGAATTGGCTGAAAATCGGCAGGTATGTTCCCTATTACCTCCTTCAAAAAAGGGTGTCGGGCTTTGTTTAATTTCGCTTCCGTTTCAGAGTTATGGCCTCTTAAGTGTAAGGAAACACCCGCGCGCAGAACATCAAACTTTAGGAGGGTGTAGAAAAAAAATCAAACCACATCTGGAAGATCGCAGACACCCTTTTTGAGGGTGATGTGTGAGATAACATTTCAGATGTTAATCGCGCCGCTCCGATGATTCACGCGCGGAAGCGAACCAGTTTAAGCAAAGCAGTGTTTCTGGGTATTTCTTTTTATAACACTGCGACAATAACTTTTTAGAAAATTTCAAACATATGATTGTATCCTATAACTATTAAGCTTTCAGAAAATGTATAGGTTGATGGGGTTTTCTTTCAAAGCGCCAGCGTAAGAACGCGATTTCCAAACACTGTCAATCCACCTACCATGATACCTTAACACAACGAGACAACGCATGTTCCTAAATTTTCATTTATGAACTTGACGTTTAGTACGCTCCATATACATGTCAACCGGGAGCATGGATGGCCGGCCCCAAATGTAACCTTAACTCGATTCCATTCTGGTGTCCTAGGTGGACCGAGTTTTTTTGTTCGTTCTCGCCTTGTCCCGAACCATTTTTTCTTGGTTCTCCATCATTTCCAAATTCTGTTTTAAGCTGAATGCAGGACCGGCAAACCAAGAAGGGTTAACGTTTTTTCCCTCTAAATATTATTTATTAATACCAGATAAAGTGAGTAGAACAACAGTGCTAACGTTTTGGCCTGTTGCTCGGCTTGTCTTTAAGGTGGCACAGCGGAGACTCAGAGCAGTAATCAGGAGAAAGTCGATTCTGTGTCAGTTATGGTGCACATGACCAACACCATTAACATCCTGAAGGACGGCACCTTTAGCGATATGCTGTCCATAACTGGGAAAGTCGCCAAAGATATTCTAGAGCCTTATATGGAGGCAAATGACAGAAAAGTGCGACAAAAGTACGGTGACCACTTATCCGAGATTGGTGCTCCACATCACTTGACCATTCTTCTTCGTCGTCTGATGGATGTCGGAATGGAGACCCCAGATGGCTGGGTGGGGATGTGCGTGGTTCGCAATGTGTTCTGGAACTACGCGGATGCCAGTTTAAAAATGGCCAGGGACTTGGGACAAAGTGGGTTACTGAGGATTATGTTAAACGATCTGGACGAGTGTGGCACCAGCAGTTCCGAAAACGAGGTAATCATGGTAATGTCCAAAACAAGTTCATCTCTCAGAGCATTTTAGGCGTCCATACTATGCTTCTACCTGGTTAGTCATTTAAAGACTTATATCGTTTGATAGCACATAATCTTTTTTTTTTCAAAACAGAGAGCAAAGTACCTAGTGTCTTCTGCTATCAACATACTTCACAATTGCTCCAAAGCTTCAGAAAACCGTCCGATTCTCGGTGACCTGCGAGCAAAGGAGAGGATTGCTCCATTTGTCAAAGCCGATGATTTGGAAATTGTTGTACCAGCCATATTGACACTTGCGAACATCACATCAGAGGAGGAGAAAAAGCTGTTGGAAGCTGAAAGTAGAGTATGTATTTTGACGAGTACCAAAAATAGAATGAGAAGTCCTGAAATGAAAGCATCTGACTCAGACATCGGCTTGTTTTAGAATGAGTTGGGTGGTATTCACCTGGCGAAGCTTAAAACACTCAAATTGATCGGAATTGGGGAATTTTGAGGTGTCACGTTAAAGTTAAAGCAGCAAAACAGTGATGTTATTTTTGGTGCAAGTTTATAATTTCCTTGTTCCCGGTCCCTTGTTATTGTAATGCAGTTACCGTTTAACATTTCGAAGCATGAGTTCCCATTTTGTTGTGTTTCAGGTAATAAGCTACCTTATTGACATGCTGCGCAATGCACTGAGTCAGTCTGACTTAAGAGGTAGATCAGAGGATACCTCATGGTCGTGTCACGAAATCGCAGACGGCTTGAGCAACTTGGTGCTCAACAAGAACAACATGAAGGTTATGTTGGATAGCGATGTTCTTCCACTGCTCATATCACTCATCGACAAAGGCGATGCCACTGAAAAAGAATGCGCTGCTAACACACTGTGGATTATTGCAAAGACCTCTAAAGGAAAGGCAAAGATCATCGAAACTTCGAACGCAATGGAAGAGCTGACTCGTTTAAGTAAAAGTGGTAACCAGGCAATTCAAGAGGCAGCGAAACGAGTTCTCCTCGAGCTTAAAGAAACCAGAATTACACAAGGTATAGAACTATTTTACTCATGTTGGCGTGCTCGAGTATGTAGATTTGCAAGAAATAAATCGTTATTATTACAATAATCGCTTTGGGTAAGTACTTGTTCTCAATTGTCACTTTGCATTTTTTGAACCTAAGCAGGTCATCACAGGGGCAAAGAAATATAATTGATTCAAGGAGTAGTTTGGTTGACCTAATAAACTTTTTTAAGTTCATTGTAACAATAAAATAGTACCGTCGCATCCTGGTAGTGTTCATCCACTCTGTCTTTCTATCGAACGTAATTGCCCCCCGCAGGGTTTTGGCCCAGAGGCCAAAACCCGAGGAGGCATTATAGTCTGACTCTCCCCCGCGTATACGTATAAAGAATGTGTGAAATTTTGGTGTAGTATGCGAATCAATCCCGATTTGAAGATACTAGGCGTGCTCAAGTGTGTTAAGGCCTGGCTTTTCATAACTAGTTGAACCCCCGCAAAGAATTGAGTTTAGTACAATG
Organism: Platygyra sinensis; assembly: GCA_019787425.1. Taxonomy (NCBI): domain Eukaryota; kingdom Metazoa; phylum Cnidaria; class Anthozoa; order Scleractinia; family Merulinidae; genus Platygyra; species Platygyra sinensis. The sequence continues at coordinate 11,014 of JAHPZR010014473.1, read as the reverse complement.
TTTTAGTATATAATGACTTACTGTTTTCATTTATTGGGAATTAAAAGGAATTTCACTTGTTTGACAACGTGAGAGTGGTTTTAAGGGTCACGTGACATTCCTCAAGTGATGACGTCACAATGCGTGTTTTTGAAAATGGGGAATGTTTGCACTGAGAATTCCCAAAGTGTTTTCCATTCAATTTGTTCAGAATCACTATTAAATTGTAAATCTGCCTTTTAAGGTGGCATAGGTCATTTTCGTTTAGAGGTATTTAAACATTTAGTAAGTCACATGACCTGTTTCACTGTTTTAACCGTTTCAGTTAACACGTGGACATGATTAAAAGGCGGCATGATATAGTACTCCACAGAAGTACAACAACAAAGAATAAAAAAGAATTGAGAAAGATGTCTTTCAGTTCCCCGTTTTCGATTGAAGATTTGCGCCGTTTAAAGCCGTAAAAGAGTCACGTGACCGAAACGTAACATTAAAGGGCCAGTCAAATGAGCAACCATGCGGAAATTAAACTGCTTGCCAAATTTCATAACCACTGGATAAACCATTCCCCTTGAAACAAAAATATGCATATTAAATAGCTAGGTCAGGCCTTAACACACTCGAGCGCACGGTGGTCCCGGTTAATTTTTCAGTCAGCTCGCAAGGCAGTGCTACATGGTGTAATGTCGATACGTGTAGGTCAGCGGTGTCACATACGGGTCTCACGTTTTTAAGTAGATTTCCGGAACACATGTTTTAGTTGTTGTTCGTATCATCATGGTTGCTAATGATTGATAATGATGATGATAGTGTGACTGTAATAAGGGTCTAATCTATTTGCGTGGACATTATACATGGGTAATTCGTGCAACTACGAACACGAGGAAGAGATCGAGGAAGCTAATACTTGCTGCACGAGGAGGAGAGGAAGATATTTGCCAAATTATTTTTTGAAGCGAGGATCTGTCATAACAGTGATTTCTTCATATATCTTGAATTCAAAGGCTATTCAGCAGTGTCAGATTGAACTGTTTGGTACAGAAGTTGATTTGTCGGACACAAATCAGCAACGGGGTCGACAGATTCGACCCAAACACAACACGTATAAAGATCACGTTTATTTGGATCGCTTATTTTTACTTCGGCTAGATTGCAGAATACCCGGCCCACTTTTTGGAATTCTTAAATGCTGCTACCGCAGTCCCGCAGTCGAAAAACCACGAATATACTTGACTGGCAGGGATCCAAATGCAAATGTAAATGTTTTGCGGCGTTTTCGTTGAGGACAAAAAGCTTGACTCTAATTTGCATATATGGCGACTGTAACGCGATTCTTCTGTTAATACCTCGGAAAAAAATCTCAGCTTCCTTTCTGCTTTCGAGATACAATTGCTCGAAGAGTCCTCGTATATCAAGACAAATGGTTTCAGTATCAAACTAGAACAACAGAGTGGTTTGATACTTTTTTTTTTCCAGAATGTACTTCGTGAGAGTACTGTTGGCTTGCACGTGACGTCATCATTTTCTAAAATCCAAAACAAAAGAGCCACCAAAGTTTTCATCCTCATCAGGCATTAGAATTGGTAAATTGACATTTGTTTACAACGTTTCAGCTCAGTAGCTTGCTTCGTCTGGAAACCAGCGCATTTTGAATTTCAGAGTTATGGCGGTGCGTGACATAAAGCTACGAGCGCGTTTGTTGAAAAATATCCTCTTATGTCGTAATTTTCAGCCTATTCAGAGGTTTAAGTATTAGGAAAAGTGCTTATGTACATGCTTTTTTGTTCAGTGCAGATAATAAGTCGCCCAGATAGCCAAAGTAAGTTCCAGATGATTACACTATTTTCCGGCCGCCATGTTGGTGTTCCACGGCGGTACACCAACATGGCGGCTCCATACTGGGTTCTGTAAATTTGTGCAGAACATTTCGACGAATATCTCAGGTTTAGGAAAACGCACAGACTTAAAGCTTGGACAAGTTTCATCTTTACCAGTCTTTTATAGCATCCCAATTTCTTGACTTCATCCACTAAATGGTTTTCGATTTATTTTTATATTGCGTGACAGTGCTAGCCAAGAATTAGTATAGGTAATAGCATGACTAGTAATGGTATTTGGCAATAATACCGCGAGTGATATTTCAAAATTAGCCAAAATACCAGGAGCCGCGAAGCGGTGAGTGGTATTTGGACAATTTTGAAATATTACGAGCCGGTATAATTGCCAAATACCACGTACAAGTCATGCTATTATTTGTTTATAATAGAAGCAGAGAAATTTTCGGCAACGCACAAGAGACCTTTATTTCGTTACGGATGAAAAAACAAATCCGTAACAATCTTTTTACGTCAATAAAAAAAATGATTGACAGTATTTTGTGAAACCAGTACAAACCATTGAAGACGAACAACATGAAAGGTTCAATGAAAGTTAATTTCAAATCACGGTTTTTGCAGTCACTGCAGCGGTGAAGCGAAACCACAAACTAAGATAAGGTACGGGCTAGCCTCTACCAGTGTTTAATTGCTGCTTTGTAGAAAAACACCAACGCCAGCTCCGTAATTTTGGTCACCTGACAGCCATGAAAGTGGTGGACTACTGTTTGGCAGGCTGGAGTCGCTGTATGGTTCTGCTGAATGGGCAAACTGGAAAGAACTGAACGAGAATTTTGAGCCTGTCGGCAGACAGGTGAACTGATGATGGATGAGATCTGTCGTTGTTCTGCTACGTCACCTTCCTCGTAGTCCGCCAGTGAACGCTCACTTGTGTGGCCTGTTGCACCGATGATAGCACTTCTTGGCTGATTCCAGGCCTTCAGCTTCTTCACAAGCATTTTTCTTACCGAATGGTTGGTTAACTTTCTTCCCTCTACATCCAATTCCGCTTCCAAGGCCATATTTTTCATGAAGGAGTCGATCTTATTGACACCCATCCTCTGTTTCTTGTACCACACTTCGGACTTCGGTTTTTCAATAATGGCGAGGTAAAACGGGCCACTGTTTCGCATTTCTTCAGGTCTGTGGGCAAGATCTGTTTTAAAGAACTGGACTGGACAACGGGGACCTCCAGTGGCAAACATTTTTGGCTGGATGGCTCTTCGTTTCTTCCTCAGAACACCTTGCCGGGTCTTTGTTGGGTTTTCTTCGAATGTTACGTACTCTGTGCCTTGGTCGTCCTTGTTGAAGCTGAAATCTTCGACAAACATTTCATGGTGCTCTTGGCAGCCTCGAAGACCAAAATGAAGGGTAAGCAGATACCACAGAGTATGAAGGAGTGACCTTGGATTTTGTTCGCCAAGTACACGATTTTCCCATAGCTGCTCTTCATCTTGGACGGTAAGTGCTTTTGTTGCATTTGGTCGTTTTCCGTGGCCTTTTTCGCGAAGAGCTCTTGCTTTTCCCTCCAGGACCTGTCTGCACTTGTCGAATTCTCGGTCCTTCGCTATGGATATTTTGCTGTCATTTTGTTTGAGGTGTCTGTCGAGGGCAGCTAACATAACCCTTAGGCTGTCCGGCTCATAGTCGGAGCCATCGCTTTTGCGAATTTCGGCAAAGAATCGCGAGAGACATTCATCCAGTTCCTTAGCTTCGTATTTGAGAATGTCATCGTTAAAACCTTTGCTTTCTGCCCACGACTTCCAAACATTCATCCACGTCTTAGTAGTTTTGACTGTATTTTTGTTTACTGCTTTTTCGGCGAGCTTTTGTATTTATTAACCGGAAATTTCCGGGAACCTTGTCGCCATTTTTTTGAAAACAAAAGCAAAAACGTAATTGTTGTTGTCATGGTAACCTTGTTATACCATTCATTTTTGTTGTTATACCGCTATTACGCGGAAATAGTGACACTATCAACCAATCAAATCTCAGAAATTTCTCGGCTTATATTATAATGTAAAGAATATCATGTGATAGAATGAGTTAGACAGAAAGTGTTGATTTAGTTAATTAAAATTTATGATACCATGCCTAAGTTACTTGAACAGTATGAGTGATATAGTTTACAAAAAATATAAAATTTTAGTTCATACAATAAATAAAAGATTCCTTATACGCAGTGAAATTTCATAAGAATTTTATATCCTTCAGGGATAAAAAAGAAGAAGGGGCAGATTTAGTGAGAACTATTACTAGTCTATTTAACTAATTGACGTTAGTTTTTCAGGCGTCTGTCGTGTTATTGATCACGAATTTCGTTATAACATTGTCAAAGTAGCTGTAGATTCACGAGGCGATAGCCGAGTAGATCTACAGACTCATTTGACAATGTTATGACGAAAGTCATAATCAATAACAGGACAGACGCATGAAAAACTGACGTCCATTTGTTTTTTACGATAACAAACTGTCAAATTGTCCGCTCTCGCTCGTTACCGCATCGCATATATTATAAATTCATCTGTCTATCCGCTTATTGACGATAAAGATTAGCCAATGAACGCGCGCGAATTTGTGCTGTTATCGTAAAAAATTAACTTTTTCACTGGGGGGACTGCTTTCCACCTGTTAGAGCGTTCTCTGATTTGGACATGGTGAATGTTTCATCAGTTCTGTTGAGACCGTGAAGCATAAGAAGACTTCACCGTGTTCCTAATCTTCATAATCTAGAAATACAAGCTTTCTGGATTTTCTTGGCCTGCCTATTGACCTGTCAATAAGAATGCTTATTATATGGCTAGTGTTTGTAGCCGATATGACGCGCGCTCTGATTGGCTAAGTGCAGCTTTACGCCAGGGCATTATTCTCCCGTAATGCCCACGGGCCGATTACGGATTATGCAAATTAGGAAAAGAAAAAACACGAAAGGTTATCCAAAGCTAGACCACATTTGGTTTATTTACATGGAAAATCGTTGTGATACAAGACGATGAGTGACGATTAACATTAAGAGAGTTAATTATATTACTATTTTAAGGAAACATGAAGTTACATCGGCAAATTACGAACGAGTTAATTGGTCAGGAAGAAATTGAATTGTTCATACATTAAAAAGCAAAACCACGAAAGGAAAGGAAAACTGCCAGTGAAATGAAAACATTTCAGCGATATTTGTCGTCAATAAACAAAGGACACATAGAAGAAGTTTTGGACTTACTGGCTGCTGTCCTTGACCACTTATTGGCAAAGTTTTTTTAAGATATCGGAAAACAGATGGCGACGATTATGAACCTGATACCCTGTTGGGTTTACAGCGAAGTATACAGACGTTCCTTTCCGAGGGCAGGTCTCTTTTCACTGTCCTTTCACCATTCAAAAGGAAATTGGTGACACCAGAGCAGTACAGCAGTCAACATCAACAAATTTTCTTGCTGTAACTCAAGCCAGTTTAAACATCCTCAAGGACCATCAGATTTAAACAGCCAAGCGGTTTGTTTTCCGGTGTGGACATTCGCTGCATCTCTGAACGTTCAAGATCTCTAACGGGCCAGTTACTATAATCCAGGAATATCAGAAAAGGCGAAGAGTTTTCATCGAAAGTGACGACGAAGAGTAGTGCTGATTTCGTTTAAATTGTATTTTCTTTTACCGACACGGTCGCACGGCTTTTGAGCAAGTATGAAGCACTTTTCTGTAGGAATTAACGTTTGGCGGTTGATTGTTGAGAATGTCGATGAAAATTCTCTCGTGATGTTAAGTCCAAAGTCCTTATGTAACGCAAAACTAAACGTGACAAGTTCAAGTCCAAAAAAATATCCGCTACACACTCCCCCTTTGACCAGCTGATTTACTGGTCAACTAATCTTCGGATACAGTCAGCATTCAAAGCTGCTTCTCGTCTCGTCCGTCTGACTCCGTTCTGCCTCCGTTCCTCGGACGCCTGCTCATCATTAGTCACGTCCTCTCGTACTTCCAAGGGGAACAGCCTTTGAACTGGCCTCTTTACTGTCATAGCTCTCCCGGTCTTACTGATGACCTTGACTACTGCTGCTCTGACATTATCATCTGTACCGGGGATCAATTGTTCAACCCTTTCAAGTCTCCACTGACTACGGGGTAGGTTGTCTTCGAACAAAGTGACGATGTCTCCGACTGAGAGAGAAATACAGCCTTCTGGTCTGCGTCTCGACGATGCAGGTTCCGCAACTCTGTAACGTACTCTTTACTCCAACGCTTCCAGAAGTGATCTAGCAACAACCGCAGATATTTCCTTCTTGTGGGGCCATCGTTGCACGACGCTGCTTGGTTCAATGAAGCCTCTCTGACTGGCGTAACTTCGGGTAAAGATAGAATTCCTCTCCCGTAGATCAAAAGGGGCAAAGGGCAGAATGCTCTGACATTCATTAATTATTCATGCTCAGCGAAGCGCAACTACGCGCTCTGAAAAGCCCCGAATAAGAGAAGAAAGGGCCAAAATTGGCCTAGTAACGTTGATAAAACTCGCTTCCATATTTTCAAAAACGAGTAACCTAAAAACCTACGCGCGGCATTTTGAAGAGGAATGTTGTAGCTTTATTTTAAGACTAAAATAAAGGAGATTGATTAAATGGGTGGTCTATCCTTTTGCACTTGAAAATAAGGGGAAAATGGCCTTTTTTTGTATGGAGGCCGTTTTCGAAAGCAAATTTCTAAAAAAGTATACTGATTTCAGAAAACCTACGCACGGTTTATGAAAAATTGATCTTCCCTTGACAAGAATCTGTTAAAAGGATACAAACTGGTCATCGGGAAACACTATCCTTTCAAGTTTGAAAACTGCTGGTTGGATTCGCGTTTGAAAATGGCGCGCGTGAGCGCGTGAGCGAGTGAGCTATTGTTTCAAACCTTCGACTGTATAACAATGGTTGCCAAGAGCAAAACAAAACCATTCAGTCGTAAAATCATTTACATTTGCCGCACATTTTAAAATCGACTATACCAGCCGATTCATTCAAACAGCCGATCAGATCGCGCAATGAATACAAACATGGAAAATGTCAGTGATCGGGAGCTCTTTTCAGAGCTCTTCGACAACCTGATCAATCCGTTACACTTAGTCTTTGCGATCAAAAGTCGAGACTGAAATACGCTTGTAATTCGAAATGAACTGGAAATTCCTTAAAGTAAAGTAAAGTTAAGTTAAGTAAAGTGAAGTAATAAGACATATCAACTCCGGCATATCTAATCTACCAACAAAATCGAGCTCAATCGATGATTCAGTGTTTGTTTGTGTTTGCCGGTAATCGAACAAAATCGACTATTTTTTTTACTGTGAATGATCTTGTTCGTTCGGTAATCGAACATTCGACTGATGAGCTCGATAATCGTGTTCGGCAGCCAAACGATTACCAGAACATCGATGTTAGCTGGTGTTTAGGTTCACTTTCGACGTAACGAAAGAGAACTGAAAAATTGTCTATTCAAACAAAGTAAGAAACAAAAGCAGTTTGTGCTGAACGAAACAAAGGGAGTAACAATAGTGCACTGGTTTCATTGTCTACTTTGCCGCCTCCATCGGGCTAATGAGCATCGCCGTGCGTTCATAGCAACCAATGAATAAGCTTCTTTTCGGCGCTATGAATATTAACAAGCGTTATAACAGACCTTTCCAACTGCAAGTAAATGTCACAAGAACAATGGCCATTCTACGCTATGTTAGTGGCTCCTCAACATCATCTGAGGATACATATGTTAATGGTCTGGAGTTTAACGTTCCCTCTACTTCCACAAGCAGGGTATGCAGCTCGTCGTAATCAAGCTTCGCGTTCCTCAGGGTCTTCCGCAAACATCGTTTCGCATTCTGTATCATCCTTTCAAAGAATCCCCCCCCCCCAACCAGGGGGCTCTGTCGATATTAAACCTCCAGGTAATTCTTCTGTTGGCGAGAAATCTCTTGACACTAGGGTATGAAGACCCCTTTCTTAGAACCTTCGCTGCAGCCTTGAACGTCTTCGCGTTGTCTGACACAATGATTTCTGGTAGCCCCCTTCTAGCTGTAAATCTCCGTAGACAGCGAATAAACACGTCCGCTGACAAATCTGTGGCTAATTCCAGGTGAACAGCCCTGGTTGAATAGCAGGTAAACAGAAGGACATAGACCTTCTTTAATGCAGAACAGTTCGGTTCTTTTATGTACAGCGGCCCGGCATAATCTACTCCAACGTAGGTAAAGGCAGGTTTTTGACTCAATCTAAATCCAGGCAAATCATTCTGAGGGGGTACCTTATAGCCACGTCCTTCGTACCTGCGACACACTGTACATCTGGAGATAATCTTCTTCACAAATTGCCTTCCCTTAACGATCCAAAACCTCGATCTGAGCTGGGATAGCGTGGCTACCACCTTGCTGTGATGCACCTTCTCATGAGCTTGTCTAACCAGTAGTGTCGAAATATGATGGTTCCGTGGTAGCAAGGCTGGAAACCTTGTCTCATGAGGTAGGTCAGCGTTTGCAATTCGCCCCTTGCATCTCACCACTCCATTCTCATCTTCGTAAAGACCAAACTCATGTTGTAAATGACTGTAATTCGTTAGGGATTTCAAATTCCTCTGGACACTTCTTAACCATAGCACTTCGGCGTGGGCAATTTCTGCTTCAGTGACTTCTTCATGACAGACAGTTCCTTCCTTCAGTATCTTGGCCTTAATCTTCAAATTTCTCACAAAGCGATGCACTAAAGCAGTAACACGGAACAGCTTGTCGCAGCAACTGAAGTTAGAGATTGGAATACAGGCATCAAGGTCAGGTTGGTTTGCAACTAGCAAAACAGTTTCACTAACAACCTTGCCAGCCAGACTCTTCTTTTGCTCTGTGATGCATTCTTCAGTCAGAGATTGGTGGCAGACTTCAGATTTTGGCCAACTGGAAACAGGTTCAGAAAGCCACGAAGGTCCCCTCCACCACAATTTACTGTTTCTCAACTTGGAGACAAATACTCCCCGAGATCCCACATCTGCAGGATTTTCAATTCCTGGACAATGGTTCCACATAGATGCTTCTGTAAGTGATAAGATTTCGTCAACACGATTCTGGACAAACTGCTTCCATTCCCTCGATCCCTTGATCCAGCAGACTGCTGTTTTGCTATCCAACCACAGGTACGTTCCACTGATTTGAACTTGCGACTGCAACGCTTCCATCACCGAAGATACGAGTCTTGCAAGGATCACTCCGGATAATAGTTCTAGTCTTGGGATAGACTGTTTTGTCAGCGGTGCCACTCTAGTTTTGGACGTCAACAGCACTGGGTAGTTACCGCTGCTTGTCTCTAACACCAGGTACACAACTGCACAATAGGCGCTTTCTGAGGCATCTCCAAATCCATGAAGGGTGTAGGAGGTAACTGTCTCCTCAACACCATCATACAGACACCGTGGCACTATGATTTGCTGAACGTCTCTCAGATCCTGAAGCCAAGCAATCCACTTCCGTCTGACTGGCTCTGGGAGTGGTGCATCCCAGGCAACCTTCTCTTGGCACAGAACTTGAAACAACTTCATCTCTACTAATACTGGGCTTAGTATTCTTAGGGGGTCAAAGAAACTGGAAGTGACCTTCAGTAGATTTCTTCTGGTCGGTTCCAGGCCTTCTGCTAGCTTCAATAATGCTTCAAACTTAAAGATGAACTCATCTGAAACACAGTTCCAATTCAGTCCCAGGACCTTGTGTTCATTCTTCATATCTAGCTCGTCCAAATGACCCACTGTGGTTCTTGCATAGGTCTCAGTGTCCTCTACTACTGACCTTTGTTCAGAAGAGCCCCCCTCGGCCTTAGTGCGGTCTTCACGAATCAAGTCAAGGAGCTGGGGTGAATTGGAGATCCATTTTCGTAGGTTGAAACCGCCTTCTGATAAGCACTTCTTTGACTTCTGATACAGGGACAGACACTTCTCAAGATCCCCTTCTCCAGACACTAAATCATCCACATAGAATGAATTCAATAAGTTCACCACAAACTCTGGATCTGAACTGTACTGACTGATGTGGTGCTGCAGGGTGGCATTTAACAGGAATGGACTTGAATTCACACCAAACACAACACGGCAAAACCGGTACAACACCAATCCTGGATCCTCCTTCTCTAAGCTGTCAACCCATAAGAATCGTAATGCATCACGATCCTCTTCATGAACTCCAATGTTCAAGAAGGCCTTCTCAATGTCTGCAACTAAAGCAATCTTCCTTTCTCTGAACCGGAGTAAAATCTTGAAAATGGTCGGGGTTAAGGCTGGACCTGAACACAGGCAGTCATTTAAACTTGGGCTATTGCTTGTAGCCTTGGATGAAGCATCAAACACAATCCGCAACTTAGTACTCATGGAATCTCTGCGCACCACTCCATGGTGAGGCAAGTAATGCACCTTTCCAACGTCGGGGCATTTTGAGGTGTCCACTCGTTCAATTACACCACTCTGCAACTGATCCTGGATAATGGAATCATACTCTTTAAGTACTTCTTTGTCTCTTCTTAACCGCTTCAGGTGTGAGCTCAATCTCGCTACACTGTTCTCATAATTGTCAGGCAACAACTTGTGGTGCTCCTTCCAAGGTAAGTACACACAATACCTGCCATCTTCAAAACTAACATTCTTCTCAAAAGCTTCATGGACAGTGTCCTTCTCTCGGATGCCAATAGAATCTAGGTCCCATAGCTTCTCAAAATCCTTGTACAGGGTGCCATCAGAGTTTCCTGAATCAACTCTCAACACATGAGTAGACTGAAACTGTATGCTTGACAGCCTTTCCTTGGGAAGGTTTCCAACAGGACCAGACAGTACCCATCCAACTGTTGTTGAGACAGCCACAGGACAGCCCTGACCTGATTCCTCCCCCCGTATTGTCTTGCCATCAAAGAAATTCCAGATGTAGTCTGAACCAATCAACAAGTCAATCTGCATGGGTCCTTTATCAGAACAAGAGTCAGCAAATTCAATGTCTCGTAAGCGAGGATAGTTTTCCTTTACCAAGCTCAAGTCTTGGCCCTGTAAATCACTGCAAATATGAGGCACTGAAAATGCATTCAATGTTGCCTTAAATCCTGTTTCTGGCTTCCGTAAGGCTAGTTCAACAAGATTAACTGCTTGCAATTCTTGTTTCTTGTCTCCAAATGTAGCAATCC